>VMDO01003540.1:0-141162 GCA_007922755.1 Pedetes capensis
CTTAACTTTTACAAACTGGTTGGTATGAATAGGTATTTTAAAAAGACAGATAATGAAAGAGAAAATACATATCTTTATATGATATATTACGCAGTTCTCTATATTAGAGAAAGGATTTCTACAGCCATGGTATATTATCAAAATACTAATGTAGTACAAAGCAATATAAAAGTGCCAGTAAGAAATCAAATATAAATTAGGAACTATGCCCCATAAAGCCATTATAGAGAAAACACTATGCATTTTAAATATTAAATAATGATAGATAAGAGGTCACATGGTGCTAGGGAAAACATTACATATTCCTTTTTAAACATCTAAATTACTTCAATTATGGTCATTCTTTTCATAGTTTATTGGTTGGAAAATAAATATAAAATAGTTTAAGGCCAACAAAGGATAATTTTTCAATGAAATCTTATACCCTCATCATCTTTTCCCTATATTGTCTTTCTTACACAATAAAACTTCCAGAAGAAATAATAAATAATTTCTATTCAGACTTTCTTGTTTGCCATTTTTCTCTGCATACACTGCTCCCTAGATTCTCTTTGCATTCGGCTGAAAAACTTCTTAGTACAATGGCAAATTATACCCTCGCTTCCAATCCAATTGTTTCTCAGTTCTCTATTCACCCTATTTGACAGTTAGAACTCACCCCTTGAAACTTTTTCCTCTTTTTTCTGTGACTATCTGCTAGTTCTTACCTACTCCTCTGGCTATTTTTTATTGAATTTCCTTTTCCCACCCCTTACCTTTTCTAAAATAGAGAGAGAATTCATATAGCATGAATTTCACCACTCTAATGTGTGCGGTTCAGTGATTTTTAGTATATTCACTAAGTTGTGTGTTTTAGTCCATTTTCTGTGTATTGACAGAGTACCCTAGATGAGGTAATGTATAAAGAGCTCATAGTTCCAGAGACTTCGAAGCCCAGGAGCTGGTGCCAGCATCTTCAGGTGGCTCCTGGCTAAGTGATGACATGATGGCAGGCCTGAAATGGTGAGTATCAGAGAGAGCTCTTTTATAACACTGTTGCTCTCTTAATAGCCCCACTGATCCATCAATGAATGGTTTAACAGGATAACCCAGTCATCTCTCAAAGGATCCACCTCCAAAGACTACCATTAATACCTGACTCTGGGGATAAGGTTTCTAATATGTGATCTGGGCAGCAAACATTCAGATTACAGCATTGTGCAGCTGTCACCACTATCTTATTACAGAACATTTTAATCATCTCCAAAGGAAACTATAGTCATTATGAATCATACCCCATTTCCCCTGCCTCTACCTCACTACTCTATTTTTTGTCTCAGAACTTTGCCTATTCAGGACATTTCATATAAATGAATTCATATACAACCTTCTATGTGTGGCTTCTTTCAGTTACCAAATGCTTTCAAGGCTTATCTATGGTTATAGCATATAGCTTCATTTATTTTATGAATGAGTGAACAATATCTCAAAAAATCATCAGAGTAATACCAAGTAATTCAGTATTTGCATAATTGAAGTTTCAGAAAAAGAAGAGAGAAAGAGAAATGGACATAAAACAACTTGAGGCAATCACAGATAAAATATTTACAAATCTTGTGAAAATAAATTACAGATCCAAGAAGCTCAATGAAACCCTACTAGAATAAATACCAAGAGACCACCACCAAGATATATCAGAATCAAACCAATAAAAGTCAAACATAAAAAGAAAATCTTGGAAGTAACCAGAATAAAAAATGACATTTTACTGGAGGCAGAGGCAGGAGGATCGCAAGTTCAAGCCCAGAGGCAGTCTGCATAATTTAGCAAGAACCTGCCTCAAAAAGTGAAAAAATGCGCTGGGGGTGCAGCTCAGTGGTACAGCATTTGCAAAGCATGGAAGTGAGAGACCCTGAATTCAACCCCCAGTACCACAAAAAAAAAAAAAAGGACATTTTCCAAACAACAAAACTGATATGATTAATGTCTGGCAACCAAAATGATATATAACTAACTTTCAATAATGAAGATAAATTATAAAAACATTGAAATATAACCTGAGAAAAGCAGTTACCTGGAGACTTACACTATCAGAAATACTAAAATATGTTCTTCAGTTGGAAGGAAAATTATTCCAGATGGCAACTCAAATATACAAGAAGAAATGAAAAACACATGGAAATGATAAATTGCTATACAATTACTTATAAATATATTTGTCCTTTCTTATTTCTCTTAATTTAAGACACACGGCATTTTAAAACAAAATTATAACATTATACCATTGGTACAATAACACCTATGCTTGTTGTTGTTGTTGTTGTTATTGTTGTTAGGTGCTGTCCAGTTGGTGTCCAACTTAGAGCAACCCTGCATACAATAGGCAAAACAGTATTGTCAGTGCTTCTCTGCTATCCATAGGGTTTTCAATGGCTGATTGATTTTTGGGAATGGGTTGCCCGGTCCATCTCCCAAGCATATAGCCCGGTCCATCTCCCAAGCATATAGCTCTGGTTCCCAGGTAGTCTCCTGTCCAAGTACTAACCAGGCCCGACTGTGCTTAGCTACTGAGATCTGATGGGATCAGATGCCACAGTGGTACGGCTAACACCTATGCACACACACCTATATCTAATATATATATATATATATATATATATATATATATATATATAAAATATATCTCTCTATATAATATATATATATATCTATATATTATATCTCTCTATATATAATATCTTATATCTATATATCTATATATCTATATATCTATATAGATATATATAGATATATTATATGTATCTCTATATATAATATAATATAATATAATATATAATATATATAGATAGATAGATAGATAGATAGATAGATAGATAACAGTCCTACATAGTCCTACATAGTGAGGATGGGGTATATGAAATTATGCTATTTCCTATGTTTAATAGTTAAGTAACTAAATATGAGCCCTAAGTACATTGGAACAAATTAAAGATTCACATCTGTACAGCAAGTACAAAATAACACAAAAGGATAAAAGGAATAAGGGCTCCTTGAAAGAATGCTTGATTCTATGACTGGGACACAGAAAATACAAGATGATCCTGGAATATCTTTTGGTGTTAGAAAGTGAAAAAAATTTTTTTAAAGATAGGGGAGAAGATGCAGGCATAACATAATGGTACAATGCTCATTTACTATTTTTTGGATCCTAGGTTCAGTCCAATTCTCTACAACCAACTAATCAACCAAGCAAACAAACCTAAAAAGCCCCAGTGCTTATTGTATTATAAAAGTACTGAAGCCAATATGAAAGTGCTCCCAATGCCCAAAGAAGGAACAATTAACAATAGTCACTATATTATAATCAAATAAATAAAATAAAAATACATAAGTCCATACTGAGACAAATATATTTTTGGATAAATAAATGAAGGACTGACTTTTCCTCATATAGAATCACAATTAATAAATACAGATATTAAAAAGCAAATAGAAAATCACTGTGTGAATAACATAGTAATAATTGTTGCAGGCAAAACCCATCAGGCAATGCTAAAATTTGTGGGCTAATGTTTGAGAAGAAATAGGAGAAATACACAAAGTACCACCTCCAAAGATATTAATTACAAAGGAAAACATAAGTGTACATCAATTCTATGGTATTCTTGCCCAAAAATGTATAAAAATATAAATAGGAAACAATGTCAGAAAACTCCAGTTGAAGAGACGTTAGTTAGTACTTTTACAATGTGTCAAGGCTATGACAGATAAGAAAAGACTGAGGAACTGTCATGTATTTTAAGTTTTTCAGTTCTTTAAAGTCTTCTTTCCACTTGGAGTTTACCAAAGTATTGGCAAATCCACAATCATAGGAGATTTTAACATGTTTCCTCCATAAACTAATAGATCAGAAAAATTAGTAAGGATTGCTTATTGGAGCATTTTTAAATAATAGCTTCTATAAAATCTTAAGATAATTCAACATCTGTGCTGTCTTTTCATTGGCATCTATTGATTGTAATCTTAAGTGAGGGAGTAGAGAGACTATTTGGCAGGCAGAACCAGTAGGTCTTTATGATTTTTTTTTTGTTGTTGTTTTTTGCATTTCATTAGAAGAGTGGAAGAAGTGAGGGTAGAATGAGTAGGGAACGAGATAGTACGAAGCAACAACAAATTTCTATGGTCTCTGGCTTGCTGTATAGTGAATTTTGGTACTTTTTTAATTGAGATTAGATGGAAAACAGAAGGCAATATGGCATAGAATTTTTTTATTTTTTATTTTTTGTGACAAGGTCTCACCATATGGTTCAGTTTGGACAAGAACTCATGATCCTCCTGCCTTATCCTCCCAAGTGCCAAAAATTATTTTTTTCATATGCAGTGGTTGAGACCACCCCATAGAGATTTCTAACAGCACTCAGACATTCAAGTCTGAACCCACAGAAGGTGGCAGGCCTTCTTATACAGCTTATAAATGGTATTGCCTCAGTGATGTTTAAAGCAATAAAAATGGTTCAGAAGAGTTGCCTTAAGTTTATGTAGAATATCCCCAGAGTATTTTAGGGACTAGACAGAAATGAAGGACCAAGAAGGGAGAAAGAGGTAGGAGAATCCAGAATGTGAGATAAAGTCCACAGAATGCCGAAGAAAAGAATTTTAACACACTGAGGTAAAAAATCAAAGTAGCTTATACTATCGATGTTGGCCTTATTAAAAGTTCATTTTTATTATAGGCCACCTCATAAGAGTGACTCCATTCTCTTTTGCTCTAGTCTTTTGGGGCCTAGTGAAGCCATTGGTCCAAAACAATGGCCTCCCATAAGTTCTAATTTATAAGAAAGGGAGAAATCCACATGACCAGGAGCACCCACCACTAGTCCTGTTTAGTATATCATAGTAATTTAGCCATCATAATAACCACCTCTTCATCCTTTGTTTTTCTGGGGCTTTGCAATGCTTACATTAAATCTGGACTGTTGTTCTGACTCCATATAACTTGTAGAACTGTTCTTGAGTTCTTTCCTTTGGTTACATTGTGATTCCTTCAATAGGAAGTTAGATCCTTGAAGATAGCTTCTTCTTCTGCAGGTCTAGTAAAACAGAGCAACCCTCTGCACATAGGAAGATAACAACTGAAAATGGTATTGGTTACTGGTGACATGTGCCAAATACAGTGAACATGGAAAAGAATGAATGGATTATGGGATGAAAATAAAGTGAGAAAGTGGAGGCCACTGCTCCTTGAGTCTTGACTATGAAGGGAAGGCACAAATGAGACATGGTAAAGAACCACATGGAAGAAAAACATGTGATTCCTAGATTTTGTCAAATACTTCTCTAAGTACTGAAATCATTTATACTTTTTTCCTATCATCTGACTGAAGTTTCATCTTAGAAAATGATAATAGACTACAAATATTTTAGAACCTGAAGTCCAAATAATAGCCACAAACAGACCTTGAAGAAGTCCAAATCCTCAGAGCTGCTACTTACAAACAAAAACCCTCCATTAATTTTAACCTGCTGTTGCCATGCAAAAGGAGGCAAGATGGCTAAGGCTTTGAAAATTAAAGTTAACTCTTGAGTCTCTTGTATGCTCTGTAGGACATGAGTACAACTCTTCTGTGTCTGAACTCATTAATCACAGTGGAGTGCTGCCCTCACCTCCTGCTGTGTCCCTAGTGGTCATCACATGCCTAGAACATTACATAGAACTACCACTAAGCAGGCCTGCAGCTGTAGCCCTGTGGCTTCCGCTCCTGTCAGATCTCAGAAGCTAAGCAGGGTTGGGCCTGGTTAGTACTTAGATGGGAGAGACTGCCTGAGAATACCAGGTGCTGTAGGCTTGGGAGACAGACCTGGCAACCCACTCCCAAAGATCAATCTGCCACTGAAAACCCTATGAACAGGAGAGAAGCACTGACAATAGCGTTTTGCCTGTTGTATGTAGGGTCACTATGAATTGGGTACTGACTCCACGGCAACTAACAACAACAACTACTAAGCAGAAGCTTCCTTTTCCTCACCACCTGTTAATAATACCAATCACACATTATTCTTGTTTTCCTGGTTTCATTCTACTGCTGTTCTTGAAGTTGTTTACAATACAGGTTTAGTTAGTTTCATTGACTATATTTTAGGAGGAAGCTGATTTGCAAAGGATATGCCAAACATCTAAAACAGAATTGCAGTAGCACAACTCCAGACATGTAAGACTGTTTTGCTACCCATGTTTTTGTGTCATAGTTTTCCTGTTTTATTTATTTATTTATTTATTTATTTATTTATTTATTTAAATTTTATTTCCTGTTTTGGGACCTTTTTATTAATATCTCTCACCACAAGGAATACCCACCACTAATCCTGTTTAGTATATCATAATAATTTAGCCATCATAATAACCACTGCCTCATCCTTTGTTGTTCTGGGGCTCTGCAATGCTTACATTAAATCTGTACTGTTGTTTTGACTCCATATAGCTTGTAGAACTGTTATTGAGTTCTTTCCTTTGGTTACGTTGTGATTTCTTCAATAGGAAGTTAGATCCTTGAAGATAGCTTCTTCCTCTGAAGGTGTAGTAAAACAGAGCAACCCTCTGCACATAGAGAAAGCTCCAAGAGCTTGTCTCCTTCTAGGGGTTCTCCATTGCTGCCTCTGAAAGGACCCAGTCAGGTTCTTTTTCTGGGATTTCAATCCCATTGCTTTGTACATATCTGAATCAGCTTCCAAATAGTAGACTCAACTGGACCCACTCCTTTCTTGTTCTCATGTATAGAAAGTATAATGGCTTTTTTGTTAGACATAGGCTTTTAATTCTCAACTATCATGTCAGTGAGGTTTATGTTGTTGTTCTTAGGTGCTGTTAAGTTGGGTCCAACTCATAGCAACCCTATCGACAACAGAATGAAACATTCTCCAATTCTGTGCTAGGCACACACTCTTATTTATGTTTAAACCCATTGTTGCAGACACTGTTAATCCATCTAGTTGAGAGTTTTCCTTTTTATCATTGACCTGCCACTCTCCCAAACATGATGTCCTTCTCCAGGGATGTCCTTCTCCTCCTGACTACATGTCCAAAATATGTACGAATACAGTGTAGCCATCCTTACATCCAAGGAACACTCTGCTTTCAACATTCAGGTATTCTGGTGTGGATGCAGAGAAGGTAGTTCAAACAGTGGTAGGTTGGATTTGAGCAGATAACTTGCAAATAAGTCATAATTGGATGGTTTATACAATGTAAGATGGGTAGGAAGCTGTGGTAATAAGAGGAAGGTATCAGAAAGGGGAAAATTATGAGTTTAAAACATGGAAAGCTTAGATGGTGTAAATGATATGTCTCAGTAGGAGCTGAAGAATGAGGCAGCTGAGGATAAAAGGTTGTCGTCAGAGAGGTTACTTGAAGATTTTGAAATTGGTGCCTTTACTGATTGAAGTTACTCAGGGATGATATAGAACTGTAAAACTGAGGTAAGATGGGAGCAAAGGTCATGTTATGATAAGGCCAGGAAACTTGGAACCAAAAGGATGGGTGGGTTCCCCAGAGGGTATTGAATGAGAATCACTGTGAATGATGGCATTGGCAGACATAGAACAGAAAGGAGTGAACCAGAAGTTCCATCTCAAACATCTACTAAGGCCCCAGCATGAGAACAGGCCTCATGAAAGGCTGCTCCAGCTGAATGCTGCAAGGCAGGAATGGAGACTCAGTCTTTCAGAGTGTATGTCTTTTTCCATACAGGCCAAACATCCGGACTTATTTTATGTAACTGTTTCCTAGGTAAAATGTAGGGACTACTCTGATCTTAAAGAGAGATTAGGAAGCCCAGACAAAACATAATTTTTTTTTGTCAAAATTTGGCCCATAGACATTCAGTTTGCTGTCACTGAACTGAAGGCTTCCCTGGATGAGAAGGAGTAAGTGCAACTTGAGAATATACATCACTGAGATGGAGCAGTAGGTAATACATCATACAAGGCCAGGCTGTGACCAGTATGGTTAAGCCAACAAGATCATTCTGTAATTAGGTCTGAATACAGACAGAACATGAGCATTGTTCAAATAAAATGGTCACATATTCTCCTCCCTTAGATAATGATTGACCACTATATCTTTATAATCACATATTTAGGATTCTTTTATTTATCCTAACTTATAGATGCCCGTAGCCATAGCACTGTGGCTTCTGATCTGATCAGATCTTGGAAGCTAAGCAGGGTCAGGCCTGGTAAGTACTTGGATGGGAAACCACCTGGGAACATCAGGTGTTGTAGGCTTGGGAGAAGGACCCAGCAACCCACTCCCAAAAAACAATCTGCCATTGAAAACTCTATGAGTATCAGAGAAGCACTAACAAAAGTGTTTCGCTTTTTTGTACCTAGGGTCACTATGAGTCGGACACTGACTTCATGGCAGCTAACAACAACAACAATTTATAGATGTTTTTGGGGGCTGTCATCTTGGCTCTGACACATAGTGACCCTCACAGGTTTTCAATAGCTGATTGTTTTGGGATTATTTGAGAATGGGTTGCTACATCCTTCTCCCATTTTTGTGGTGCTGGGGATCAAACCAAGTCCTCAGAGAGTGCAGAGCACATGCTCAACCAACTGAGCTAAATGCTTCCACCTGTCTGTCAGTCTACCATATTGTGGGGGCTTGTGTGTTGCTATTAGAAATCATTAAAAGAGAAGTGGAGCACATAAACATTGATATTCTAGGCATCAATGAGCAAAAATGGACTGGCATGGGCCATTTTCAGTAAAACATATGGTCTACTATGCTGGAAACAAAAAACTAAAGAGAAATGGGATTGCATTCATCATCAGAAAAGATATTGCAAGATCTGTCCTGAAGTACAATGCTGTCAGTGATAGAATAATATCCATATACCTACAAGGAAAGCTAGTTAATATGACTATTATTCAAATTAATGTACTAGCACTAAGGCCACAAATGAAGATAGATGAGTTTTTTTTTTTTTTTTTTTTTTACCAGCTTCTGCAGTCTGAAATAGTTTGAACATGTGCTCAGGATGACTGATAATTACTGGTGACTGGAATGCAAAAGTTGGAAACAAAGAAGAAGTCTCAGTAGTCAGAAAATATGGCCTTGGTGATAGAAATGATGCTGGAGATCACATGATAGAATTTTGTCAGACCAATGATCTTTTCATTGCAAATAAATTTTTTCACTAACCTAAATGGCAACTGTACACATGGACATCACCAGGTGGAACATACAGGAACCAAACTGACTACATTTGTGGAAAGAGATGATGGAAAAGCTCAAAATGAAGAGTCAGAACAAGACTAGGTGCTGATTGTGTACAGACCATTAATAGCTCATATTTAGGTTCAAACTGAAAGTGAAGAAAATTAGAACTAGTGTACAAGAGCCAAGGTATGACCTTGAGCATATCCCACCTGAGTTCAGAGGTTACTTCAATATAGATTTGATGCATTAGACACTAATGATTAAAGGTCAGATAAGTTGTAGCGTGACATTAAAGATATCATTAATGAAGAAAGTAAAAGGTTATTAAAAAGACAGGAAGAAAGGGAAGAAAAAACAAAATTACTTGTCAAAAGAGACTCTGAAACTTGCCCTTGAATTAGAGTGAGGAAGTTAAAGAACTGAACAGAAAATTTCAAAGGGCATCTCAAGGAGTCAAAATCAAATATTTTAATGACATGTGCAAAGAGGTGGAGACAGAAAACCAAAAGGGAAGAACATACTTTGTGTTTCTTAAGCTTAAGGAATTGAGAAAAAATTCGAGCCTTGAGTGGCAAAAGTGAAAGCTTCTACAGGGAAATTATTAAATAATGCAGGAAAAATCCAAAGAAGAGATGGAAGGAATACACAGTCATTATACACAAAAGAATTGGTGGATGAGCCAGGCATAGTGGCGCATGCCTGTAATCCCAGTGACTCAGGAGTTGGAGGCGGGAGGATTGCAAGTTCGAGACCAGTAGTCTGTGTAATTTAACGAGACCCTCTCTCAAAAATTAAAAAGAAACATGTGCTGAGGGTGCAGCTCAGTGGTACAGCACTGCAAAGCAGGCTAGTGTAAGGCCCTGGGTTCAACCCCCTAGTACCGCACCAAAAAAAAAAAAAAAAACAAAAGAAAGAAAGAAAAAAAAAAAGAATGGGTGGATGACCAACCATTTCAAGAGGATGCATGTGATAAGGCACCAATACTGTGGAAGAAATTGATGAAACACAAGGCTCCAGGGATTGACGGAATACCAATTGGGATGTTTCAACAAACAGATACAGCACTGGAGATGCTAATGTCTTTATCCCAAGAAATTTGGCAAAGCTACCTAGCTCACTGACTGGAAGATATTCATATTTGTGCCTATTGCCAAGAAAGGGGATCCAACCAAATGTGGAGACTATTGAATGATATCATTAATATTATATGCAAGCAAGACTTGACTAAATATCACACAAAAGCAACTTCAGCAGTATATAGACAGGGAACTATTGAAAAATCAAGCTGGATTCAGAAGAGGGAGTGGAACTAGGGACATCATTGCTGGTGTTAGATGGATATTAGCCATAAGCCAAGAATATCAGAAAGATGCCTATGTTTTATTGACTATGCAAAGGCATTTGATGGTGTAGATCACAACAAATTATAGACAACATTGCAAAGAATAGGAATACCAGAACACTTAATTGTACTCATGAGGAATCTGTACATGGATCAAGAGGCAGTCATTTGAATACAACATGGAAACAATGCCTCACTTAAAGTCAGGGAAGGTGTGCATCAGAGCTGTATCATTTCAAAACAACTCTTCAAACTCTATGCTGAGCAAATAATCCAAGAAGCTGGACATTATGTAGATGAATGCAGCATTAGGATTGAAGGAAGACTCATTAACAACCTGCATTATGCAGATGACAGAACTCTGCTTGCTCAAAGTGAAGAGGATTTGAAACATTTACTGATGAAGATCAAAGAACATAGCCTTCAGTATAGGTTGTGACTGACTAAACATCAACAAAACAAAAATCCTTATAACTGGGTCAGTAAACAACTTCATGATAAATGAAGAAAAGATTGAGGTTGTCTAAGATTTTGATTTACTTGGTTCTACAATCAACAGCCATGGAAACACCAGTGAAGAAATCAAAAGACACATTGCATTGGGAAAAGCTGTGACCAAAGATCTCTTTAAAGTATTGAAAAGTAAAGATGTCACATTGAAGACAAAGTGTGCCTGACTCATGCTATGGTATTTTCAGTCACATCATATGCTTGTGAAACCTGGACATTGAACAAGGGAGATAGGAGAAGAATTGATTCTTTTGAATTATGGTACTGGAGATAAATATTGAATATACCATGGAATGCCAAAACACCAACAAATCTGTCCTAGAAGTGCAACCAGAGTGCTCCTTGGAAGCAAGGATGGTTAGACTGTGTCTTATATATTTCGGACATGTAGTCAGGAGACATCAATCCCTGGAGAAAGACATCATGTTTTGGAGAGTGGCAGGTCAATGAAAAAAAGGAAAACCCTTCATCAGATAGATTGACACAGTGTCTGCAACAATGGTCTTAAACATAAATAAAATTGTGTGCCTGGCACAGAATCTGAAAGTGTTTTGATCTGCTGTACGTAGTGTAGCTGTGAGTTGGACTTGACTTGAGGGCGCCTAACAACAACCACAATACTTATTCATCAGAAGGCAATACCAGCCTACTTTCTCAGTTCCACCTAAGAAGTCCTTTCCAGGTTTCTAATGACTAGGGTCTGTTATAACAGATCCTATTTAATAATATCTGAGCCCTTTATCCATTCACCATGACCTCCCTTTTGTGCCTGGTTAATATGACTTCTGGGCATATTTGAAACTTTGCTAGAGGTTTGGCTATCCCATAGGCTTGATAAACATTGGTCCTTTTCTTGTCCTTGTGTTTCCTGTTTCCTGAAGACTTCTTCCTCTAGGGTCCTCCTCGCACTTGGGCTTTTGATGTTCTGGTTTAGGCATTACAGTTGTATACCATGATAGTAATTCCATGAAGCAGTGTGTTCTAAAGAAATGAGGTATTATAGAGCAGTCATCCCCAGTCTTTTTGGCACCAGGAACTGGTTTCATGAAAGACAAGTTTTCTATGGGGAGGAAGGCAATTTTTCCCCAGGGATGGCTTTGGAATCAGAGGAGGAGCAGCTGTAAATACAGATGAAGTTTTGCTTGCTCACTGCTGCTCACCTTCTGCTGTGATGTGTGGTCCCTAACATGTCATGGACTGGTATGTGTCTGTAGCCCAGGGATTGGGGATATCTGTTATAGATCTATGACTTTAAAAGTGGAAGCTATGTGTAAGTGAAATTGAACGGATGAGACTAGGATATAGAGAAAATCTACTGAGAGAATTTAGAAGTTATAGTTTAGGGAACACAGGGGCAGACAGAGGGTCATTTGACTGAGATTTATCCATATCATAGTACGAGCAAGAGAATGAGAAGGCAAACTGAGAGGAAATATTTGCAAGAGACATATCTAATCAAGAACTATTATTCAAAATATATAAAGAACTCTTGAAACTCAACTTTATGAAAACAATACTCTAGTTAAAAATGGACCAAACACCTTAACAGACACTTTGTTAAAGATATACAGGTAGCAAATAAACATCTGAAAAGATGCTCCACATCATATGTTATCACAGAAATTCAAATTAAAATAATGAGACACCAGTACACCCATATTAGAGTAGCCCAAATCGAGAACACTAACACTACTCACCAACTTGACAGTACCTAACAACAACAACAACAACACTATCCAGTGCTGATGGGCATGTGCAGCAACAGGAACTCTCAATCACTGCAGGTGGGAATGAGAAGTGGCATAGCCACTGTGGAGGAAGAATGCTAGTTTCTTACAAAACTAAACACTCTATTACTATACCATCTGACAATGGTGACATTTGATATCTACTCAAAAAAATTAAAAACATATGTCCATGCAAAAACATGCACAAAAATGTTTATAGCTTTATTCATAATTGTCAATACATGGATACAAATGGCTTTCTGTTAGTAGATGAATGAATAAACTTTTTTCATCTAAATAATAGAATATTACTTAGTGCTAAAAAGAAATGAGCTACCAAGCTGTGAAAAGACGTGAAAGAAGCTTGTTGTTAGATGCCAATGAGCTGGGTCTGACTCATAGCAACCCTATGGATAACAGAACAAAATACTACCAAGCATTTGACAGTGCTTCTCTGGTATTCATAGGGTATTCAGTGGCTAAAGGTTTAGGGAGTGGGCTTCCTGGTCTTTCTCCCTAATCTGTCTTAGTCTGGAAGCTCAGCTGAAATCTGTCCACCATGGGTGGCCCTGTGGTACCTGAAATACCAGTGGCATAGCTTTCAGCATCACAGCAACACACAAGCCCCCAAAGCAAGACAAGCTGACAGACATGTGGGCGGAGGGAGCTTAAGTGCACATTATTAGGTGAAAGATATCAATCTAAAAATTACATACTATATAATTCCAACTACATGACATTCTAGAAAAGAAAACACTATAAAGATAGTAAAGTGATTGGTGATTTCCAAAAGTTGGAATCTAGGGATGGGAAGAATATGCAGAGCACAGAGGGACTTTGTTGTTGGTAAAATTTTAATATATAATATTATAATAGTGGATGCACATCATTCTTCTGCCCAACCCCATAGAATGTATAACCATGAAGAATGAACACTAATGTAAGCTATGGATATTGGGTGATTAAATGTGTCAATGTAGATTCATAAATAATGACATATGGACCATGCTAGTGGGGGAGTTTGATAGTAGGAGAAGTTGGACCTGTGTGGGGAAAGGGGAGAATGGAAAAGGGGAAAGATAAAGGGGAAAACTCTCTATCATCCTCTCAGTTTTGTGAACTTAAAACTGATTTTAAAAACCCTGGATTTTAAAAAATAAAGTCTTTTTTAATAATAGAAAATAAATTAAAGTACTAGGAGCTCAGACAAGTAGACCTAGATTGATGAGAAATGGTTTAATATGAACTTGAAAATTGAATCTATAAGAAGTATAATTATACAATGGAAGGCCTAAAGGTAGAACCTGCTGAATGGAAGGGAATAAAACTGAATTTGAATGGGCTTGTGTTCATGCTAATTGAGTTATAGAAGTCCTATGGCGAACCTAACCTCTATGTCATCCTGGCCTCAGAGAATACTGTTCTCTTTGAAGTCTAGGAAGATCAGCTCACATACTCAACAGGGGAAAGGACATGGGAAAAGTTTCACCAACTCTTATCATGTTTCCTCAGTTTCTCTGGACATTTATATTCTCAAAAGTCTTTTTGATTCTAAGCTGTACTGCTACTAAAGAAATAATTCCATAAAGTGGTTATAAATAAGCATGGACTCTAGAGCATAGATTGGCTGTGTGTCCTTGGAGAAATTGCTTAGCCTTACTGTACCTCAATTTATTTAACTGAAAAGTGAGGTTCTCCGGGGGTTGTTAAGAAGGCTAAATAAATCAATATACATAGAGCTCTTAAAGCTGTTCCTACTATGTTATTATTCAGTTTGTGGTGTTCTTTCCATCTCACATGCACTATCCTTGATTTAATGGCTTTTTTTCCTCACTAAAAACTCACTAAAAATATTTGAGTATGTAGCAGGCTTTATTGGAGTAGTATTGTCTAGTAGAAATATATGTGCTACATATGTAATTTTTAATGTTATAGTAGCTACATTTTTGAAAAGGCAAAATTATTTTTAACAGTATATTTTACTTAGTCTAGTATAGCTAAAATATTATTATGATTAATTACAATCCAAAATATAATTATCAGATTTTTATATATTTTATTGATATTAAGTCTTTGAAATACATCAGCATGTACTTCATATTTAGAGCAGATATCAATTCTTTCTAGTCATATTTCCATCAATTAATGTCCACCTGAAGCTAGCTAATGTCATACTAGACAATGCAAATCTAAAGCAATCAACAACTTGAGTTATTAAATATTGTTGTTTGCAAATGTCTTTTCCCTGAGGAATTTTTAAAGGACCTGATAGGCTGTGGAACACACTGGCCTTTAAACATCTGGCTAGTTTCTCTTTTTTTCCCTCCCTTTACTCTCAGGAGCAAAAGAAAAATATCAATGAAAACAAATTAATTTATTTGATTATGTAGAACAAGTCAACCTTCTCTAGCCTTGAGCTCAAATCTTAGCCTCTCTTTGAAATACACACATTTTCACAGAACTGTTTTAACTCAGACTTGTACATCTGGGAACTGAGTACAAATTGTCTCCAATTTAGCATGAGATGGCTTGACTTTTGGTTTTTCAACTTTACAATGGTGCCAAGAATTGTGGATTCAGTGGAAACTGTACTTCAAAATTTGCATTTTGATCTTTTTCCAGGCTTAATGATGTACTGCAGAAACTCTCTGGTGCTGTGGAGTCAGACCCAACTCATAGCAACCCTATGTACAATAGAATGAAACACTCCTCAATTCTGTGTGAGGCACATGATCTTTTCTGTTTAAGTCCATTGTTGCAAACACTGTGTCAATCCATCTAGTTGGGGGTTTTCCTTTTTGAGTTGAACCACCATCTCCCAAACATGATGTCCCTTTCCAGGAATTGGTCCCTTCCTAATAACATGTCTAAAATACCTAAGATATAGTCTAGCCATCCTTGCTTCCAAGGAGCACTCTGCTTACACTTCTTCTAGGACAGATTTGTTGGTTCTTTTGGCAGTCTATGGTATTCAATATTCATTTCTAGCACCATAATTCAAAAGCATCAATTCTTTTCCTGTCTCCCTTGTTCAATGTCCAGCTTTCACAACCATATGATGCAACTGAAAATACAATGGCATGAGTCAGGGGTACCTTTGTCTTCAATGTGTTGTCTTTGCTTTTCAACACTTTAAAGAGGTCTTTTGCAACAGCTTTTCCCGATGCAATGAGTCTTTTGATTTCTTGACTGCTGCTTCCTTGGGTGTTCATTGTAGAACTCAGTAAATCAAAATATTGGACAACTTCAAACACTTCTCCATTCATCATGAAGTTGTGTACTGACCCAGTTATAAGGATTTTTGTTTTATTGATGTTGAGGCACAAACCATACTGAAGGCTGTGACCTTTGATCTTCATCAGTAAATGCTTCAAATAATCTTCAGTTTCAGCAAGCAAACTTATGTCATCTGAATAATGCAAGTTGTTAATGAGACTTTTTCCAACCATGATGCCATGTTCTTCTTAAATTTCAGCTTTTTGGATTATTTGCTCAGCATAGAGACTGAAGAGGTATGGTTAAAGAGGCCTGACACACGCTTTTCCTGACTTTAAACCAAGCAGTTTTTTTTCACATTGCTGAGTGTGGTGGTGAGTGTGGTGGTGCATGCCTATAATCCCAGCCACTGAGGAGGTAAAGGCAAGAAGATCGCAGGTTCAAGGCTAGAGGCAGCCTGCAGAACATAGTCCCAGTCTCAATTTTAAAAAGGGGGTCGGGAGTGTACAAGTCTGAGTTAAAACAATTTCCTTGTTCTATTCGAACAACTGCCTCCTGGTCCACATACAGATTCCTTACAAGTACAATTATGTGCTTGGTATTCCCATTCACAATGTTATCCATAATTTGTTGTGATCCACATAGTCAAAAGTCTTTGCAAAAGCAATAACACATAGCTCTTTGTGATATTCTCTGCTTTCAGCTAATATCCACTTGACATCAGCAATGATGTCCTTGGTTCCTTACCCTCTTTTGAATCTGACTTGACTTTTCGGCATTTCCCTGTCAATATATTGCTACTGTCGCTTTGGAGTGATCTTTAGCAAAATTTTACTTGGGTGCGACATTAATATCATTTGATAACTTCTACATTTTGCTGGATCCCCTTCCTTGGGAATAGGCACAAATATAGATGTCTTCCAGTCAGTTGGCCAACTAGCTGTTTGCCAAATTTCTTGGCATAAAAAAATACTGCATTTGTTTGTTGAAACATCTCCTTTCCATCAATTCCTGGAGGCTTGTGTTTTGCCAATTCCCTTAAGGCAGCTTCTACTTCTTCCCTCAGTACCATTGGTTCCTGATCATATGCAATCTGTTGAAATGGTTGATCATCAACCAATTGTTTTTGGTATAATGACTCTGCGTATTCTTTCTATCTTATTTTGGTATTTCTTGCATTGTTTAATATTTTCCCTGTGGAATCCTTCACTATTGCCACTCGAAGCTTGCATGTATTAAAATTTCACATTTTACCACACAAGCATGTGCAATTAGTATTTGAAGCAAAAATTTTTTAAAAATGAAGGAAAGCTTATTAGAGATTGACCTCACAGCCAGTGGCTTTGAGACTTGGCTTCCAGACTCATGTGTGGACACTCCTGAGGGTGGTCCCTGTGGGTAGACTGAGAACTTCCCTCAGGCTGCACTTGGGGTTGTGCTTTGTGTCCCAGCCAGTCACAGAGAGCATTGGAGAATAGCAGAAGCATATTGGAAGTGTGAGGGTTAGGACCTGAGAAAGTTTGCATGCATATGCAGAGAAGCTAGTCTTTCTTCCCCTTCCTTCCATTCCTTCCTTCCTTCCTTCCTTCCTTCCTTCCTTCCTTCTTTCTTCTTTCTCTTTCTTTTTTAATGCAGTGCTGTGGATTAAACCCAGAGCCTTGATTATGCTAGGTAAGTGCTCTACTACTTAGTTATACCGCCTATCTTTATTTGTTTCTTTGCGGTATTAGGGGGCACAACCCAGGCCTCATGCATACTTTGAAAGTACTCTGTCACTGAGCTCCAACCCCAACACTATTTTAAAATTGAGACTGGGACTATGTTCTGCAAGGTGCCTCTAGCCTTGAACCTGCAATCTTCTTGCCTTTACCTCCTCAGTGGCTGGGATTATAGGCATGCACCACCACACTCACCACCACACTCAGCAATGTTAAAAAAGCATTGTCTCCCTATGTAGCCCAGGATTGCCTTGACCTCACAACCCTTCTCTACCTCCCAAGTGCTGGGACTGTAGGCATGGGAAGAGTATTCAACTATCTTTAAGACTCTAAGACTATCACCCATTTTTTTTTTTTTTTTTTTTTTTTTTTTTTTTTTTTTTTTTTTTGTGTGTGTGTGTGTGTGGTACTAGAGATTGAACTCAAGGCCTTATGCATGCTAGGCAATCACTCTACCAATTAAGCTATATTCTAAGCCCTGTTTCTTGATAAGGAACATTTCACCTTTGATTCTTGCTTTTATCTGCTTATAACTTCCTTTCAGTTATGCTCTCAAATATACACAAACATTTACTGAAAACATCTGGATTTGACTCATCTGTTTATGATGATGATAATAGCAATCACTTTTCATATATATTAATATATGCCACACATTTTACATAATTTATTTTAATTCTCCCAATAATCCTAGTAAGAGGTGATATTTTTAGATGGGGAAACAGAGGGAAACAGAGAGATTAGATCATTTGTTCCAGTTAATATGGTTAGGAATTTGCAGAGGCAAAATATGTGTACTTGTTGTTGTTGTTAGGTGCTGTTGAGTAGGCATCAGACTCACAGTGTCCCTAGGTACAACAGGTGAAACACTATTGTCAGTGCTTCTCTGCTGTTCATAAGGTTTTCAATGGTGGATCGATATTTGGGAGTGGGTTGCCACGTCCTTCTCCCAAGCCTACAGCACCTGGTGTTCCCAGGTGGTCTCCCATCCAAGTACTAACCAGGCCCGACCCTGCTTAACTTCCAAAATCTGATGGGATTGGATGCCACAGGGCTACAGCTGCAGGCTTATATTTAGTCATGGATAACCACTTATGAGTTGGACTTGACTCGACATCACCTAACAACAACCACCATCACCACTAAATATTAAGAAAAAAACTATCCACCTTATTGCATTTTTAAGTTTCCATCTATTTTGAATTTATTAATTAATTTTTAACAAACTTTTTTGTAAGAACCATTTTATACTTAGAGAAAAATTTCAGATATTCCAGAGAATTTGTATACTCCTGTGCCTAGTCACTCTCATTTACTAATATATTACCACTAGGACAGTTCATTTGTTATAATGTACAAATATTGATGCATTATTATGAACTAACATCTATACTTTATTTATGTTTCTTTGGTTTTTACCTAATATCCTTTTTCTGCTTTGGTACCCCATATTAGCTACCATATCACACTGAGTCACTAAGTTATCATATTCTCAGTCTCCTTTTGGCTGGGACTGTCTCTCTGACTATTTCTTATTCTTTCTGTTTTGTTAATAATTAGGTATATTTTACTTTTACTTATATACTTTTTACTTTTATTTTTACATATGTAAAAAATTATTTAACACATAATTACTATTTATTTGAATATCACTGTTGTCGTTAGGTGCCATCAAGTTGGTATCCGATTCATAGTGACCCTTATGTACAACAGGGGAAACACTATTGTCAGTGCTTCTCTGCTGTTCGTAGGGTTTTCAATGGCAGATTGATTTTTGGGAGTGGGTTTCCCGGTCCGTCTTCCAAGCCTACAGCCCGGGTGGTCTCCCATCCTGGTACTAACCAGGCCCAACTCTGTTTAGCTTCCCAGATCTGAAGGGATCAGGCGCCACAGGGCTATGGCTGCAGGCAAACATCTATTTACAAAAATTTGTACATATGTAATGCATACATCTCAGTGAATTTGTACATATGTAAATGCCCATAATACCATCACTACAATCAGAGTACCAAATATAGCCATCACTTCCAAAAACTTCTGTGTGTGTGTGCATGCCTGTGTGTGTGGTGCGTGAAGAACATTTAACATGAATTCTATCCTCTTCATATGTATTAGAGTGCATGATATCATGTTGTTAACTATAAATGCTATTTTCTACAGCAGACATCTAGAAGTTATTCATAGTGCATAATTGAAATTTTACACTCACTGAGCAGTAATTGGCATGTCTTGCTTTTTTAATAATTTTGATAGTTTTGAGGAGCTCTGGTCATATGTTTCATAGAATGCCCTTTTGGTATTTTTCTGGTGTCTAGATTAGACTGAGTAATTCATATGTAGCTATTATTTTTAGCTAATTTTTAATTTCTACTTAAAAGAAATACAACACATAGAATCTCAGAAATATTTCAATTTTGATATTTTAACTAAAACTGTTACAATGTTTTTATTATATCAGCTCTAACCTAAATACCCTTGATAAGTACTATCATTTATTTTAAAAATACAAAAAACTTTCTTTTAACTGCAATAAATTTAACATCATTCTCTCCCTGAGCTCTAAATTTTATTGTGCTTCTCCCACATAGTTTTGTGTTAAAAAGCACATTTCTCAATTAACATTCTTTTTTAATCCCTTTTCATACTCATTTTTAATGCCATATTTATAAATTTAAAATGGTTTATGATATTAAAACATGTGCTCTAGATCATATAATTGTTACATTATGAGTATACAATTTGGTCAAAACATACAATATTACAATTTTTGGTAATTATTAAACAAAGACAATTTAATTAAGTGCTTACTGAGATGAATGGTATTTTTCCAATTAGTTAATAGAGTTCTAGATATCCTTATTGCTTGAGTGAGATAGGGAAGCTTCAGCATCAATTCACGTAGACAAGTAGATGAGAATGAAATGGATTTCATTATGGTGATAAGTAGATGAGAATGAAATGGATTTTATCATGATGATTTCCCTTAATTCTTTGAATACTTTCTGAGTGATATGCCAAACATCTCAAAGTGGTCTGGTCTAGCATCAAAAATAATTTTAATGATCTATTAGCTGACCTATTCTATTAGGTCCATCTTCAATTTTGTTGAGAGCAAAGAATTGAAAATCAATTCACTTGCTGAGATTTGTTGTGCAGTTGTTGGAGTCACTCCTTTTCTCAATTTCTGGGAACTATACCAAAAATACTTTACCAGTTCTTTTTAAATGGCTATTACTTCTATTTATTATTTTTACACTTACAGTCATATAGTTTAACCCAATACACTCAGAAAGAGCTAGGACATGACATAGTAATAGCTTCAACATGCTTTTACAAGAATAGTTTCATAAAATGCTATTATCTTTGGTGTTCTATATGCCTTAAGCATATTTTTGTCAAAAACTTGGGGCTTCAGACTTTTTTCATTCAATTAGTGGAAATTTTTCATTCTGTATTATAATTAACAAAGCCAGTGCTCATTGGCAGACCAATCAACCAAAGTAAGCTTGCTTATTGTTAGAAAAAATATAGCTTTATTATTTAATCCAAGTAAATGCATTAACATGTGCTTCAAAAACTACTTGAAAACAAATTAAGGAATATATTGTGTTTGAGAGAACCCCCAAAGCAGTCAAATCTCATTTAAAATGATGTATGATCAAATGTAATTAGCTAATCAAGTTTTATAAAGCATATATCATGTTTTTTATTACCTAACTTGAATTTGTAATAATGTAATATTATACAATATCCTGCCTGAAACAGTACTGCTATGTTGTCTGATCCCCTCAGATCTCAGAAGCTAAGCAGGGTTGTACTTGGTTAGTATTGGATGGGAGACCACCTTGGGATACTGGGTGCTGTATTGGGGGTTGGGGGAAGGACTGGCAACCCAATCCCCAAAAACCAATCAACCATTTGAAAATCTTATGAGCAGCAGAGAAGTTATGACAATAGTGCTGGGCATGGCAGTGTGAGGTAGCATTTTGTTTGTAGGGTCGTTATCAGTCAGACCCAACTTCATGGCACCTAACAACAATAACAATAAAAATATACAATATCTAAAGTAAAGGATAGCTAAAATAAGTGGTTGTGAAGGGAAGAGTATAATAAACATGTATGCCTTTCCTAAGTGGGTTTGTTTGTAGATATGCATTGAACTTCATTAGATTTTGGGAAGTCTTAAATAAATATAATCTAAAAATATTCAGAATCCTATCAAGTTTTCTTAAAATAAAAATTTTCTGTTTTTTACAACAGAAAAATGTTTTTATTGCCAAAATGACCTGATGACTGGCACATAATTGTGTATTATATAATATTGTTTTTTTTGTTGTTAGGTGCCATTGAGTTGGATCCAACTCATAGCAACCCTATGTATAACAGAATGAAACACTACCCAACACTGTGCTATGCACACAATCTTTTTATATTTGAGCCCATTGTTGCAGCAACTATGTTTCTTCTCATTTTGAGCCATACCACATCAGCAAAAGGTCTCAGAAGCTTTACTCCATTCCTTTCATGAAGGCTGACTCTGCTTTAAGGAAGCAACTCTTCCCCAGTCCTTTCTTGAATGCCTTCTAGCCTGAGAGGGAGGGCTCATTTTCTGGCATTATATCTGACAGTGCTTCTTTGCTATTCATAGGGTTTCCAATGGCTAATTGTTTTGGGAGTGAGCTGCTGGGTCTTTCTCCCTAGTCTGCCTTAGTCTAGAAGCTCAGGGGAAACCTATCCACCATGGATGGCCCTGCTAATATCTGAAATACAAGTGGCATAGCTTTCAGCATCACAGTAACATGCAAGCCCCCACAGCACAAGGTGACAGACATGTGGGCAGTATTATATAATAGGAGAAAGAAAATATTAACCACTTCAAAAAATGAACTACTATACATAGCACTTAACAACATGAACAATATAATTATGATAAATATTTTAGGATTTGGTTTGATGAACTACACTTTAATAATAACTACAGTGAACAATGCACACTGACTCTAAAATAAATATGTAAAATCCCTATATGTGAAATCCCTATATGTGGCTATACTTTCCACTATAACTAGAAAAAATTAAATAGTTCTGGAAAATATTCCAGCCAGTCTTAAAAAGTTCTAGTGTCATTAAACTTTACTTCTTTGGGATGAAAGATATCTTTCATTCATAAATATGAATGTCTGAAAATTGCTTATTTTAGAAAAGCAAGTTTTAGTTTCTCAACAATGCCCTCTTCAATATTCTTTGCTCAGATTCTCTCTCAGTGATCAAAGCATTATTCAAACAGTCTAGTGTAAGGAATAGGTGAAAATTGCCTCTCTCTAATTTTACAATATTCTCACAAGGGCCAACAGATTCCATTTCTAATTCTGCATGCTTCTGTTTTATTAGAAATATGTGCAAGACTGAGAAAGACAGAGTCTTGAAGAATCAACAAAGGCAACTTTCCTGTGTACACTAATGGTCTTTTGCTGGTACCTTAGATATGTTTATATCCTAGGACAAAGACAGATTCAGAATAAGTCATGTGGATACCTTTCTTCTGTAAAATGGGAGAAGAGGTATTTTGAAGGTAAAGTGGGGAAAGGAATCTACCTGTTAGTGGGATGGTGTGCATATCAAAGTTGAAAAATTGAAAATATATTTCCTTAGAATTTTTCCCCAATGTGAAGACCACATCTGATACCTGACTAGTCCCAATTCAGTGTTCTGTCACAAAATTTTGTTATCTCACAACGCTTTCTTGGTATACTATTCAAACTACTCTATTTCCTGATTTGTATATTTTAGATTAATCTTTGAAAGAGGGTCAACAAAAGAGTTACTTGTAGTCATATCTGTCCTTGACTGATAATGCTCATATTCAGGGTCTCTGGCAATATTATTATTCTTTCTACCTGTACAACACTGTTGTCTTCCAAGGACATCATAATAGAAACTGGAGATGGTAATGTGACCAAATTAGGTGCTAATTTAATAATTATATTTGAATACATTTTCTTCAAAAAGGTTAGAGAATACATGCACAGGATAGAAAAATCTGAGAATATAAGAAGGAAGAAGATAAATAATGTCATCCATAAATAATTGCTGTGAATATTTTGGAGTATCTATCTAATGCCTGCAGCTATACCACTGTGGTGTCCAATTCCATCAGATCTTGGAAACGAAGCAGGGTTGGGCCTGGTTAGTACTTGGATGGGAGAAGACCAGGGAACACCAGGTGCTGTAGGCTTGAGAGAAGGACCTGGCAACCCACTCCCTCACAAAAAGACAACAAACAAACAAACAAAAAAATAATTTACCATTGAAAACCCTATGAATAGTAGAGAAGCAGCAACAATACTGTTTTGCCTGTTGTACCTAGGGTCACTATGCGTTGGATACTGACTTGATGGCACCTAACAATGACAATCTATCTAATGTCTACCTATGTGTTAGTAAATCTATATGTATTTGAAATCATAATGCAAACTATTTTGAAATTTAATCCTCCACAATATTATAACATCTTTACATATTAATACATGTATCATTGCAATATAATCTTTCATGGCTGCAGAATGTTCCATTGTATGATTGAGTCACAATTTAATCAATCAATCCAATATGGTTGGATGTTTAAGTCATTTTCAGTTTTTCATAACTCTAAACAACTATGTGATTAGCATCTCTATTGGTAAATCTAATACTCCCTTATATATTTTCTGGGAAATTTTTCTTAGAAGAGATATAACTCTGTTAATATTTAAGACTTTTGATACATAATTTCTAGTAAAGTTATATATACACTTCTACATGCATTACAGGAGAGTCTCCTTAGAGGCTTATGTGCTTTATTTGCAAAAAGTTAACGCATCCAGCTTTGCTAAGGAATGTATATGAGAAAAAAGAGTATGCAAATAGCATGCTGATTCAAGAATGTGTAAATCTTCAAGAGTAAATCTTCCAAAATTATAGAGATCTTTGGTTTTCTTGCCTTGTTCTGTAGTTTCTTCACAGATGCTGTATTTACAGTCTTTACAAATATCTACTGATTTGTGGCAAATAAGTCAACAGAATTATTTTGCCACACATGAAATCCTGTCTTGTTCTTTGAGTCTAGATGTTTTGAAGTTTTGATTACCTGTGCAAGCTGCAGAACCACCAAAGCTGGGCTTATTTCCTTTGTGAAGAGTTTGTTACCTTGAATATCAGGAAGTAGCAGATTTAGAGAAGTGAACTCTGTACACATGGCAGAGGGAAAATTGATTTTGTATTTCCTATTTAAAATCATTATGGAATCAAAGCACCATTGTTGTCACAGAGCCCAATAATTAGTTATTACCTGGAAAATTTCATAGCAATGACAATGCTAAAAATAAGATTGAGGGAGGTTGTGACATTTCCTTTACTAAAAAGGCATTGAATAAAGACTTGACTTATTATTAATAGAAAAGTTATATGCTTGACTGAATGGGTGGCATGAAATAATCAATATGGATTAATAAAAAGACCGTTAAGCTGGGTGTGGTGGTCCATGCCTGCAATTCTAGCATTTGAGAGGAGGTGGAGGCAGGAGGATTTAGAGTTTGAGTCCAGCTTGGGCTACATAGTGAAACCTTATCTCAAAAACAACAAAAAAAGACAAACCAAAAACAGATGAAACCCCCCAAACAAACAAACAAAAAAAAGAAAGAAAGAAAGAAAAAGAAAAAACCTGTCTCCTGGCAGAATAAGACAAGGGAGCAAGGGAAGCGTGTGTTACATAGACGCTCATTGATCTTGGACCTGGACTTTATTCATTTGTCCACATATTTAACAAATATTTACTGAGTATTTATTATGTGCTAGAACTTGAAGTAGGTGCTTGAATACAACGGTAAACAAAACTGACATAATCTTCCCCTCATATCATAGCACTTAAGCAGAAAGATGGATGTTAAAACCCAAATACATTGTTAGTTCTAACAGGTAAAGATTGTAGAAGTCTCCATTCCTGTCTTTACTACAAGAAAAGGCTAAACAAACTGAACATTAATGACTTTCCTTAGGTCCATTAGAAAACTGAGTCACACAGCAAAATGCCACACACTCAGATCTCAAAAAAAAAAAAAAAAAAGTGAATTTGCACAGTCATGTTGATATCTGCTTAGCAGGACCAGAAGTTAAACTGGTAAGAATATTTAAATGGTGACATTGCTAAACCTTAATGCATTGCAAATTTTAAAGAATTCAGGAGGGTCTCAGAATGGAATGCAGAATCTAACTGCATTACAAATGTGTGAAACAGCCTCACAGAAGAAACTGGGAAAAAAGTTCTGACCTAAGTAACACTGTAAATGAGTCGAATCTGAGAGGCAGAAAGAACTACACTTAAGCACTGTACTGGAGTTGATAAAGTCGTTTCTCACAGGGATATAAAGAAACAGTTTGGCAATCCAGGATTACTGGAATTGAACAATTCAGTAACTAAATGGCATATGGTGGGAACTGGGTTTCTCCTTGTTAGAATGGGAGATTATAGATAAGCAAGAGGAAGCTTCCAGAATGATCCATATGCTAATAGAGTTGGAGATAGCTATATGAATTCAACTTTACTTTAATATAAATACAGATGTATATATGTATGTACATTTATACATCAGTATACATGCTAGTTGTTAGGTGCCGTCGAGTCAGTTCTGACTCACAGTGACCCTATGTACAACAGACGAAGCACTACCTGACACAGTGCCATGTCTAGCACTATTGTCAATGTTTCTCTGCTATTCAAAGGGTTTTCTGGCTAATTGTTTCAGGAGTGGGCTTCCAGGTCCTTCTCCCAAGCCTATAGCACCAGATACACCCAGGCAGTCTCCCATCAAAGTATTTAGGTTCTGAGATTTAACGAGGTCAGACTCCAGGGTGGTACAACTATAGACATACATGCTAGTATACTCACTTATATTTTCTTTTCCTTTCTCTTTTTTTCAGTACTGGGGGGTTGAATCCAGGGCATGTAAATGGTAAGCAAGCACTCCACCCCTGAGGTGCACTCCCCAGGCTCTTTTCTATTTTGTATTTTGAGAGAGAATCTCGCTAAATTGCAAAGGCCGCCTCTGGCCTCGAATTTGTATTCCTACTGCCTCAGCATCCCAAATAGCTGGGATTACAGGCTTATGCCATGGCGCCTAGCTCACACTTACACTATTTTACTTTTTAGCATAGGGAGTCTAGAGGTGATGACACCCACTATCAATAAGTGTACCCAGCACCCAGATCTTGACTTCTAATACTATCCTTCAGAAAAAGGGACTCATTCTCCTTGGAGAAATGGTTGATTATAGGATAGGATAGGAAATATACAAGATAACCCTGCAAGATTTTATAAAGCCAGAAATAATGAAGGGCTAAAAACAAACCAAAAAACCCCGCTCAACATAGAAAGTTGAGGGTTAAAACGATAGGAGAGCAAAATGAAAGAGCTTTTGATCACCACAAGTTGGAACAATTTAAGGAACAAAATAAGTAATATTGTATTATAATCTCCTGTATAAAATAAATACAATTCCATGCTAATATAAATTATTGAATAAAATGAGAAAAGAGAAGTCTTCTATGAATCACAATTCCAAATATTTTGTGTAGCTATTCCCTCCCAGGGCTGAGGTATAACTCAGTTGGTAGAGTGCTGCTCTGTGTTCTCTGAGGCCCTGGGTTCAATCCCCAGCACTCCAAAACTGGGAGGAGGACCTGGCAACCCACTCCGGAAACAATCAGCCATTGAAAACCCTATGGATACCAGAGAAGCACTGACAATGCCAGGCATAGTACAGTGTTGGAGAGTGTTTCTCGTTTTGTTGTACATAGAGTCACTATGAATCAGACTCAACTCAGGCACCTAATGACAACAATTCTATCCCAAGTAAGTAGGGCATGATTACCCCCACCTTCTCCTCCTCCTCCTCCTCCTCCTCCTCCTTCTCCTCCTCCTCCTCCTCCTTCTTCTTCTTCTTCTTTTTTTGGTACTTGGAGGTTGAACCCAGGGACTCACACACACTTTGCAAGTACTCTACCATTGATTTGCAATCCTATCCCATTTTTTACTGTTTATTTTGAGACAGGGTCTCAATAAGTTACACAGGCTGCCTCTGCTCTCGAACTTGCAATCCTCCTGCCTGTGCCTCCTGAGTCACTAGGATTGCAGACATAGGCCACCATGCCCAGCTGATTACGCACATCTTAAATGCAGGCTGCACATGGAGACTTCCCAACAAAGAATACAGAAAAGGGGAGAAAAGAGTAACTTTACAGTGGAGAATCCCAAACACACCCTCAACCAGGTGATCAATTAACCACAATAATGTTATTGTTGTTATTGTTAGGTGCCATGGAGTTGAGTCCTACTCACAGTGACCCTATGTACGACAGAGCGAAGCACTCCCTGACACTGTGCCATGCCCGTCACTATGTCAGTGCTTCTCTGCTATTCATAGAGTTTTCCATGGCTGACTGTTTTGGGTTTGGGCTGCCATACCTTTCTCTCATTTTTGTGGTGCTGGGGATCAAGCCAAGGGCCTGAAAGAGTGCACAGCAGCACTCTACCAACTGAGCTAAACACTAGCCCTGTGACAATAATGATGGGTTATGTTGCTATTATGTACTCTCTGTGATTTGATGAAAAATGAAAACTGCCTCTGTGATCTCTGAAACACACAACTTGTCTGATTATGAGCAAGATATTAGACAAATTATAGTTGAAGGGCATCCTAAGATAACATTTTAATAGTACCTCTCAAAACTACTTGTGTCATTAAAATGTAGAAAAATCTGAGGAACTATAATAAGAGGAGCCTAAAGAGACATGCGCCTGCAGCTGTAGCCCTGTGGCATCTGATCCCGTCAGATCTTGGAAGCTAAGCAGGGTCGGGCCTGGTTAGTACCTGGATGGGAGACGGCCTGGGAACACTAGAAGCTGTAGGCTTGGGAGGAGGACCTGGCAAACATCAATCTGCCTTTGCAAACCCTATGAACAGCAGGGAAGCACTGACAATAGTTTTCCCTGTTGTACAGAGGGTAGCTATGAATTGGATACTGACTCAATGGCACCTAACAACAACAACAACAACAAAAGAGACATGCTGAGTAAACATGTGGTCCAGACTGAGCTCCTGAAACAAAGAAAGGACACCAGGGAAAAACCAAGGAAACTTTCATAAAGTATGGACTCTACTCAATAATAAATTAATATCTGTTATTAATTCTAACAAAGGTATCATATTAATGTAAGATATTAATATTAGAGAAAACTGGATATCGAATAGATCAGAACTCTTTGCAATTTTCTCTTTAAATCTAAAACTTAAAAAATAACAAAAGGACAAAATCACAACCACAATAAATGTTGGTTCCATTAGGGCAATGTAAATCAAAGCTACATTGAGATTCCACCTCACCCTAATCAGAATGGCTATTATCAACAAAACACATAACAACAAATGCTGGCAACAATGTGGGGAGAACATTTCACACTGCTGGTGGGACTGGAAACTAGTACACCACTTTGGAAATCAGTATGGAGTTTCCTCAGAAAATTAAGAATTGAATTACCATTTGATCCAGCAATCCTACTGTTAGGTATATACCCTAAGGGAGCTAAATCATTACATCACAGAAACATTGCATTTCTATGTTCATTGCAGCATTGTTAACAATTCCAACAATGTGGAAACAGCCTAGATGTCTTTCAACAGATGAATGGGTTAGAAAAATGTGGTATATGTACCCCATGGAATACCACAAAGACATCAAGCAAAATGAAGTTGTGGCACTGGCAGCCAAATCCTAGTCCCCAAAAAGTAAGATCACATGTTCTCACTCATTTGAGGAAGTTAGATTGGAAAGACTAATCTTTTCCAGCTACTTGGCTTAGACATTGTTACTGATTATTGTTTAGTGGTTTTATTTACAAAAATGCTGACAAAAAAGAATATCAAAGAAACGTTAAAGCCTAGATTTTAAGATTCTATAAAAGGGAGAAAACCATCACCAAAAGAGACTGGGAAGTAGAGTTTGGTTGCAAAAACAGAGAAAGGTAGACTGATAGGCTGTGTGGGGGCTGGGATATAGCTCAGTTGGTAGAGTGCTGCGCTGCAGTCTCTGAGGTCCCGAGTTCAATTCCCAGCACCACAAAAATGGGAGAAGGACATGGCAATCCACTCCCAACGCAATCCTGAGAAACAGCCATTGAAAACCCTATGAGGGTCGCTATGAGTCAGATACCGACTCGACGGCACCTAACAACAACAACAACAAGGCTGTGTGGTATTGATGGTAAGGCTGTCTTTGTTCAGAGCTATCTTCTGAGGCAGTGGTTCCTTTTCCATGTCATGGGAGGATAAGGATTTGCATTTTACTGAAGCTGGAGCTGAGCTCACATAAAAGGGCACTTTGCACACCTTCACCTACCAAGAATTGAATTGTGCAGTCCTTGAAACCTAGATATTTCCTTATCATTACTGATGGACTGCTGCAACTTTCTCAATGAGATATCTCAATCTATTGCCTAGAATTTGTGTTCCTGGTGACACCAATTTTATTTCCTTCCTTAATACTGGATGCACAAAAAGTCTTTAGAAATAATTCCGAGAAAAACAGTATGATCAATGGAATCAATTCACTGAGTTACAAAGAAAGATTGTAGGAACCGAAAATGTATTGTTTACTTCACTATTAGTTTTCTAAAGATATGATGACAGTCTTCAAGTACCTGAAAGATAAAAATAATATGCTGCCAAAAAAAAAAAAAGTGTTGGCTTCAACATTTCTATGTGTGGCTTAGAAGACTGAAAGCCAGATATAAAAGAGTTGACTGGAAGCAGCCATTGCCTTTGTAAACAAATATAATGTTTACACTTCAGTTATATGTTACATATATAATAACACTATCATTTTAAAAAGTACTTTTGGTTTTATATTTTTGCAGGGCTGAGGGATTGAACCCAGGGCCTCATGCATGCTAGGCAAGTGCTCTACCACTGAGATGCCCCAATCCCTTATTATTTTTCGATACAGAGCCTTGCTAAATTGTGCAGGCTGCCTCTAGCCTTGAACTCTCAATCTTCCTGTCTCAGCCTCCCATGTAGCTGGGATTACAGATATGAACCACTGAACTTGGTTTATTAGTTTTATGTAATTATGGTAAAAGGTAAATTGTGTATGTGAAGGAGAATTGTTATTTCTATGTGGATGGTGTGCAGAAAGATTTCTGAAGGGATCAGCTATGAAGGAGAATTAGGGATATGATCACTTGTAATACTGGGAGGTCATAGAAGACTTCCCGAAGACATAGTGAGCTGAAGACTTAGGAAGAGTAGTGAACCGGTGATAAAGGAGGAGAGGAAAGAACATTTCATGCAGAAGAAACTGCATTTGTAAAATTACCCTGGAGCGAACTTGCCAAATGAGACTGAGGGTGTGGAAAAGGCCAGTATGGTTTGAGAGGAAAATGAGTGAGGATTTATGGTCGGCCAGATTAAATAGGTACATTCAAGGCAGATTTGGTAGTGCCTTGTATATATGTCAGAGAATTCTTGTGTTTATTCCTAGAGCACAGACAAATTATTGAAAGGATTTAACCAAGGCATTGATATCATGTCTTGGGAAGATCTTTGGATGAAGTACGGTGTGGATTGAAGGCAGGCAAGAGGTGGTACATGGGCTTTAGTAGTTTATGAAGCTACTACAGTGGTCTAGGTCAGACATGATGGTGGGTTAGCCCAGGGATTGGGAGCAGGTGAGAAAGTGGGTGGAAAAAAAATCCAAGCCCCAATGAATTAGCAATTTCAACATGAACTAATCACTGACCCTTCTTGTCTCATAATTTTCCCTCATGTTAAAGATGAGACATTTTTCAGGGCAGAATTCAATTTATAGTTATGCTTTAAAATATTAACTTTCTTGCAAATTAGCATTGTTTGAGCATTCAAGCATATTTCTTGAGTCTCAAAAATAACATTGTGGCATAAAATTGAGAAGTAATTCTACTTAATAAAGCATTGCATTCTGTTTAGATTTACATATTTTTAAAGTTTTATCACTGATAATCAAAAACAGTGATATCTTAAAATAGTATAATGAGGGAAGGTTTAATGTGTTGGAATTATTTACCTTACATGAAAAGAAAATCAAGTGATGATTATTTGATGATTATTTTCTTATAAAAGAAAAATCACAGGAAAGGATGTAGCCGATTATTCTTTCTTCTCCTGGGGGATTTAATGAGAAGAAAGAGCTTACTTACATTGTTAGGAAGGAGTTGGAAAATATTGTTGGCTATAGATGTGCTAAATATTAGCACAAATTGTAGAATTTCCATGCCTGAAATCTGTAAAATTAGGTCAGAAAATGATTTGCCTTAAGTAATTTGAATTTTTCTTTATAAGATTGGTAATTGGACCAGAAGGCTCCTGGAAGTCTCTTTCAATCCTTTTGGAGAAGGAATTAGTATGCACCAATTCTTGGTGACAGCTAAAGGATTTCATTGTGTTCCATAATCCTTACCATAACCCTATGATGGTTCCTCTTTTATAGATATCAAATACTTGTTTTCTCTCACTGGTTTCTTCATATTTCTGGAGAAGCATATTTTTTGAATGTGAAGAGAGTAATGACTAGGTTCCCAAAACTGATTATAAATCTTTTTATGTGTAGTAGTTAAACTGTTTATGATCACAGACTCAGGGGTGCAAAAATAAAACTTTATTCCTCATTTCTGCTTTGTAAGGAAAAACATTTTACCAAGCTAAGAATCTAAGTCATTGCCAGTTTAGAAGTCAGACTCTGCAGTCTTCCTCCTCCCCATTCTTCCCCCTCTCATCTCCCTGTGTGGCATATGAGGCTGGCAGGAAACTAGTCTATGAGACACCATGAAATGGGCTGATGTGAGAATTCTGTGGTTGTCTTCTGACCTGGCTTGCCTGTCCTGATGAGTAACTTGTCCTAGAAGATCCTGGGGGTCGGCATCAAGGACTTCTGTACCTGCTACAACATTGTATTTATCATGGCCTTTAGCTTTCTGGGTACCGTGGTCTATACTAGACTTCTCCACCAGTTTAGTTTTGGTCTACTGTGAATTTCTGTGCCTTTCGGGGATACTTGAGTCTAACTCTGTTAGATGCTTTGCCATGTGGCTGTGGGTCTGGAGGTGTCTTTGGGTGAATGGGTCAGGCTCACTTTCTTCTCTGCTCCATGTTTTGAATATTTCAGGCTTTGCTTTTAGTGAGTAAAGCAAAGCTTTTGGAATTACCCAAAGCCCATTAGAAAATTCCTAGAGAAAAACCAAGCCACACACAACCAGTTATGCCTTTCAAATGCCTGTCTCTCATGATGGAAAGTCACTGCCTTCAAGATTGTGGGGGAAAAAAATATCAAAATTTGACAAAATAAGAAAACACTTATTGGATTGCTTTATATTTTGTCTTCCAGGGCCATAAACATCAGCTTCATGATCTTCATCTATTTTTGTTTTGTTTTAGGTAATTTTGATATAGAAACCTAACATGCATTCAGAAGAGAAAAAAATATTTAAAAAGATCTATATAGACTATTGGCTTACTGTAAAGTGATCACCAGTGATCCTATCACCAACATCAAGAAATAGCATATTGCCAGTACCCTAGGAACTCGTTAGCCCTTGCCCACCAGATTCTACTCCAGCTTCAAAGGAGTAGCCCAGCTTCTAAAACTACAGATTAATTTTGCCTGGTTTTGAAATTTATGTAAACCAAAGCTCAAAGAATGCATTATTTGTGTCTTATTCATTCAGCTCAATGTTGTATCTGTGAGAATTATTTTTAATGTTGCTATAGCAATTCATTCATGTCTATTATTAAGTATACATGCCTACAGCCATAACATCCTGGAGTCTGATCTCATTAGATGTCAGAAGCTAAGCAGGGTTGGGCCTGGTTAGTCCTTGGATGGGAGACCACCTGGGACTACCAGGTGCTGTAGGGTTGGGAGAAGGACCCGGCTGCCCAATCCCAAAACTATCATGCATTGAAAATCCTACAAATAGCAGAAATGCACTGGTCCTTGTTGGGGATTTTTAAAGCACTCTATAAATAGGATCCCTTTAACCAGCATGAGGGGCTAACACTCAAGCTACATTCTACTCACTCCTTTATCCCCCCTCCCATCCAGTGAGCAAAGATGGCCCCTGACCAGCCTGACCAGCCTCAACCACCTCAATTTTGATTGGCTACCCCTAGCACCTCAGTTAAATAACTGCCCCTACCTGGCAGGTATGACAGTTTACCTGCTGTACCTGTCAGGAATGTGTCCTGATTGGCTAACCCCGGTACATACTCCCTCCCAGGAGCCTATATAAGCAAGCTCCTGGACCTCACCTTCACCCTCTTGTTTTCACCTGCTACTGGACTCCATCACCTTGACCCAGTACTCCCCAATCCTGTGGAAGACCACCTAGCAAGCCGATGAGTCAAGACCAGGGGCCCCGAAGCACTGGAGTCTACAAGCAAGCCATGAAGAGCCTCCCAATTCCTCCCATTCTTGGGAAGGAGGGAAGCAGAGAAGGCAAGCTGCAAGAGTCAAGACCACCGGACCTCCAGCTTGTAGACCAACTGCTTGTAGCTATGCCTTTAAGGCTGAGCTGTACCACCAGTAAACCTGCAGCGTTCTATGCTACAGGCTTAGAGCTAGCACTTGAGCACTTGACAGGGGCTGTTTGCTGGTTGCACCCCACTTGGGGAGTAATCCAATAAACTTTCCCTCTCCTGTTTCCCGTAGAAGGTCTCCCAAGGTCCTTCTTTGGCACCTCTGGCCACCACACCAACCTGGTCCAGTGGGTCCCTGATACCCACTTGGTTTCAGGGCAAGGCTCTGACCTCTGATGGGCCTGAGCTGAACCCCGACAGGTCCTCGTGCTGGACATGGTGCAGTGTCTGGTAGGGTTTCATTTGTTGTACATAGGGTGGCTATGAGTTGGACCTGACTCGATGAAACCTAACCACAGCATAGTAAAACATAGTAATGGAACACACAACGGAATATGAATATTATATGAATAGCCCACTGTGTATATATTTATTTTGTTGAAGATGGATATTTAGATCATTTCCAGTTTTGGGCTCTTGTAAATGATACTTCTAAAATTGTTCTTATAAGTTTCATTTGGCACATTCAGTATGCATTTCCATTGGGGAAGTTCTGTGGTATGAAAATCTTCATCTTTCAATTGACATGCTTAGTCCACATGCATTATTATTATTTTGATAGTTTCCTATCTGACTTCTTGCCTTTCTCCAATGCCTTCTATGTACTATCCATGGAATACTCCTTTGAAAAATAAGATTCAATTCTATCATTTATATTATTAAACTACTTCAGCTGTGTCCCATTGCTTTGAGAATTTATCACAAACTTCTTTGGCCCACAGAACCTTCTAAAATTTGGCATCAGCTTGCTTCATCTTTCATTCTTTGTTCTAGCCAACCTTGTTCACCTTTCCTACATGGTCTTTCACAAACTGTTTCTGTTACTGGAAACCCAGTTTTTCATCATTCCTTGCCTATATCCCTCCATGCTTCTCTCTACCTAGTGGCTGGAGTTTAGTTCATTTGGCAGAGTTCTGCTTTGCATGGTCTGAGGCCCTAGCTTCAATCCCTGGCACTGCAAAAATGGGAGAAGGATACAGAAGCCCACTCCCAAAACAATCAACCATTGAAAACCCTATGAAAAGCAGAGAAACATTGACATACCACTGAGCATGGCATAGTGTCAGGGAATGTTTCATTCTGCTGTACATTGGGTTGTTATGAGTCAGACTTGACTGGCAGAAAATCTAACAACAACTCTTACTCCTCAAGTAACAGCTTGCATTTCTGAGTAACACAGAAAGCTGAATTGTCAAATTCAGTGTGCACAGGAAATTGCAATATTCCAGTGAAATATGGAAAAAGTCTGAGCTTGCCAACAAAGTTATACGTCCATCCTTCCCATATTAGGATTTGTATTAGAACCTGTGAAGGTCTAATAAGGCTTAGTGATAGCACTTGCACAGTGGGAGCTGTTTCAGTTATGGCTCATAAACTTATATTCCCCATTAATTGGATAGCTTACATGACATTTTTCAGTGAGCTATGTCCTATAAATTCATACATTTCAGCTTTACTTACATTAAGGAACCTGTGATTGTTATTAGGTGCCTTTGAGTTGTGTCTGACTAGGTAGGTCATAATTAGAAGATATTACAGAAAGGACTCTCCCCCATAGAAAACACCAGTAGGTCTTTCATTAGTATGTTTATAAAAGGATTGATTGTGTTATCTCTTCCTAGAGATTGATTTGTAGGAATTTTTTCCTTCCTTATGGCAGGTTCCCACATATCTGGCAGCTTGTCCTACTATGGGAGCTTGCATGTTGCTGTGATGCTGAAAGCTAGGCCACCAGTATTTGAGATACCAGCAGGACACCCATGGTGGACAGGTTTCAGCTGAACTTCCAGCCTAAGACAAACTAGGGAGATAGACCTGGCAGCCCATTCTTGAAACAATTACCCACGGAAAACACTATAAATAGCAGAGAAGCACTGTCAAATATAGTGCTGGAACATGAACCCTCCAAACTGGAAGTGATTCAAGAAACTACAAGGGAAAAATTGCCTCCTCAAAGTAGCTGTTGTTGCTAGGTACCAACATTGTAACCCTCAATGTAGAGTCAAACTTAATGATGGGAGTGGAGTAAAGGTCCTGGGACCTCCAGTTGCTGATGTGGCATTACTCAAAATGAGAAGAAACATAGTGACTGCAAAATAGGCTCAAACATAAGATTGTGTGCATGGCACAGTGCCGGGTAGTGTTTTGTTCTGTTGTACATGGAGTTGCTGAATTGGATCCAACTCGAGGGCACCTAACAACAACTCAGGGTGGTGGTGGTATACTATGCACCTGTTGCTAATTTCTTTCTTTGCTAACTTACTGATGTGAGCATTGCTGACCTTAATCTGGATAGGTGTCCCTACCATGCGTCCATAGTTTCCTATTTCCTTCACCCAAGTTGTTTCTGATGTTTTATAACTTCTTGTTTTCTTATTGCTTGGTTTCTCATTGTTGTTGTTGTTAGGTGTTGTTTAGTCAGATCTGACTCTTAGCGACCCAATGTACAATGGAACAAAACACTCTGTGACACTGTGCCATGCTCAGCATCTATATCAGTTCTTCTCTGCTATTCATAGGGTTTTCAATGGCTGATTGTTTCGGGATTGTTTCAGGAGTGGATTACCACATCCTTCTCCCATTTTTATGGTGCTGGGGATCAAACCCAGGGCCTCAGAGAGTACAGAGCAGCACTATACCAACTGAAATAAAATCCAGCTCCTTATTGCCTGTAGTCACCTCAATTCTGTGAATCCCATTAAAATGAGGAGTATGTTTTTATTTGGGCTGGGATTTAGCTCAGTGGGTAGAGCACTGCGCTGCAGTCTCTGAGGCCCAGAGTTCAATTCCCAGCACCGCAAAAATGGGAGCAGGGCCTGGCAATCCACTCCCAAGGCAATCCCGAAGCACTCAGCCATTGAAAACCCTATGAGGGTCGCTATGAGTCGGATACCGACTCGACGGCACACAACAACAACAATAACAACAATGTTTTTATTTACTATTGTGTCTGATGCCTCATACTGAACCTGGAACATTGTAAAGACTCAACATTTATGAATTGTTTAACTGTTTAAATATATCTTTTCTTTTAAACTAAAGTCATTTTTTACTCAGTCTGTAAGCTGACATGTGGCTTATAGAGCTTGTTGAATAAATTTTATATATTGTTAACTGTGATGGATGATTTTAGCAGAGCAGGAAGAAAAAGATTCATGGGTTTCTTGTATAAACCTTGTCATAATAATTAGATTTGAAATTCTCATTGAATATAAGGCATAATATATCTTTGACCTTTCCAGAGATATTTCATCTATTCCAAGGCACATTTCCATTGACTTATGTTCTGTTTCATTATTCTTTCTTTCATTTACTCCCTCTTCTCCCTTTTCAATTTTATTTTCCATCCACATCTATTTGTGATGTACAGTTTGTTTTTGTCTTTTTTTAAAAATCTATTTTCTTTCCTTAGTTTTTGTCAACTTATAGAGTTTTAAAAATTAAATTTCCTTTGTGTTTGAATTTAAGGTTGAAATACTATGATTTTTGTAACTATAGTAATTAGAAATTTAGAGCTAGCTTAGGGCTCACCTCTGGTTTATCCAGGAGGTTGACTGATAAGATTATAGTAACACTGCTAACACAGATAAGATTATAGGCTCTGGCAATTTCGAAAATATGCCAGAACATCTCAGTGAAAAGTGATATACTCATTCATTGATCTCAATTCAAATAATTTATCACTCTAATTCTTAATAGGGCTGGGATTTAGCTCAGTTGGTAGAGTGCCGCTCTGCAGTTTCTGAGGTCCCGAGTTCAATTCCCAGCACCACAAAAATGGGAGAAGGACGTGGCAACCCACTCCCAAGGCAATCCCGAAACAATCTGCCATTGAAAACCTTATGAGGGTCGCTATGAGTCGGACACGACACTATGGCACCTAACAACAACAACAACAACAACAACAACAATTCTTAATAATAATACTGAGTTTGTCATAGCTGATATGTTTCTGAAACTAAAGCACCATTCACAAATAGAATGTGATACTAGCTACTACAATATAGATTATTTTCAATTAGATTTGTTTGTTTATTTAAGACAAGACCTTGTTATGTAGCCCAGGCTGGCCTTCAATTTGTAATCCTCTTGCCTCAATCTCAAATTGCTGGGATAACAGGTGTGTGCACAGCACCCAGCTCTTGAGTTGGATTTGCTTATGCTGTCTTGTACTGTTGAATTGTTCAATTGTGCCAATCCTTCCTTTCTAACATCCTTGTCTATTCTAATTGCTGCTAATCTCTGTTCAGACAGCATTTATAATCTCGTTTGGTCTTTACTGAATGTGAATACATCATTTATGTAATTAGTCCTCCTCTATTTTTATCACATTATCTAGTCTTGTTAGCAATAATTCAAATAATATTATTTGGTGTCCACACAATTTTAATTATATATGCAAATATGGGTACTCAAATATGGCAAAAGCAACAAAGTGGTCATCTAGATGTTTTAGAATTCATATTTTTTCAGATAATTATTAAAATAGATATGTACAAGTGAAAAATTTTACAGAAACACCCCAGGTTCTTGAGAATATGTTTTGGATCCTCAGAGGATGATATGTACCAGTTTGATAAACAGTAGTCACTGCCTTTCATTCTTAGACCATGAATCTCAAAGTTTGGTCCCTGATCCATTGCATCTGTAACACTTGAGAACATACTACAAGTGCAATTCTTGGGTCCCACTCCAAGCCTACTCAATTAGAAATTTTGAAGGAAGGGCCCAGCAATCTGTGTTTTAGCTTTCCAGGTGGTTCTGATGTATTGTAAAGTTTGAGAACCACTGCCTAGACTATGAAAGGGTGCTATTTTCCCCTGGATAGAAAATGGAAGTAGAGTAATATACTTGTATATATTCTGGAATATGCATGTGACTTGGTGTATATAGCATAAATAACTGAAAGATTAGTATTAGACACTAAGCATAAAATAGGGCAAGGATTCTTATAAGCCTTGCTACCAGAGCAGTAGTAAGACTAGACTAAAGCTATTCTGAGACTAGAAGATGGAGCATCATGAGCTGGACCCTAAGACTTATTTAGAAAATCAAACTGAGCTGAAGAGAGCAGGGATTAACGAGTGTGAAGAGTGTGTTAGAAATGATGTGATATCTGAGGATCAGGAGTTAATAATCAGTATTAATGAACAAACCAATCTTAGATTCTAAACCAGCTAGAGACAATACTTCATTAACTTTCTGTTATCATGGAGTTATTTGGACTAGATACAAACTGCTATTGAGAGCGTATATTATTACTGTTAAAACTACAGAGTCTTGAATAATTATGGTTACAGATATATGTAACAATGAAATTATATGTGAGAACATTTCAGAATCTGAAGATGTGTCCAGCTGGCTAACACCTACTCATTCAACCACCAGCATTAGCTTCACTTTTCATTTTCCTGATCATGTACAGATACGGTGTTCCTCCTACATTGACACTTGAGAACACTCCTATCATAGGAGTTTTCTACTGTCACGTAAGGTACTTTACTACCTGTCTTCTCCAGTGTATTATAAATCCCATGAGTGACTGGGTCACCAATCCTCAAGACTCCCCCATGTTTAGAGATTTCCTAGAAAGGGCCAGGGAATGCATCACATAGATGTACCCATGGTTAAGATTTATTAAAACTGTGTAATAAGATTATACAGCCAGATCATAAAGGGAAAAGACACAAGCAGATTCTAGATTCTAGAAGAATCCATGTGTAGTCTCCCTTATGTTCTCTTCACCCCATAAAGGCTTGCAGAACACTCTTCTCTAGCAACAAAAATGCAGCATGCTTCATGCAATGTTTCTGTTTGGGCAAGCCCATTAGAGACAGAGTGTCCAGAGCTATTAATGGAGCTTGGTCAAGAAAGTGTCCTCTGCACAGCATGTAACAAAACTCTACATTTTCTGAAGGAAAGCAGGTAAACACCATAAACTGTCTAGCCACAGTCTGGCCCTTATCAGTTCACTGTTCACTAGGACCATGCTGAGCAGTAAATTCCCAGATGCCAGGCAAGACCATCCTTGCAAGCAGACCCTTCTAAGGACAACAATGTCAAAACTACTATGTAAGAAGCTCTTTTTTATACAAGTACCACATCTATTAGATTCCCTCCTATTTCTCTATCAGCTAGCACATTGCCTGAGACACAGAAAATACTCAGGAAATATTTGCTAAATGGATTTCCTAAGGCAAAGCTGGTAGACTTGCACAGATTAAAAGAAAACATGGTCCTAGAAGGTTTGGCCTAAGCATGTTTGCACCCACAAACACACACACACACACATTTAAAAGTTTACATGTTTGACCGTAAATCTTTTTTATGAGTTACTTAAGACTCATAAAGCTCAGATATTTGCTATCTGTTTGAGGATATTGATCACTGACACTCTTATGGTCATGTCAGAGGATCTTGGAGCTGGTACAAGCCTCAGAGTGATGTTTAATGTGGCCCTATGGTTGGATGTACAAAAGTACAAGATGGAAGGCATGCACTCTTCTGACATTTTTAAGGGTAATAAATCTTTCCCTTTCCTTCTTTCTTCTTTCCTCTCTCCCTCCCTCTCAGACAGATGTACTTCAAAGTCTCCCTCACCATCACTCTGAAGCATGACCCATATTTGTTCCATTGACCACCTTTTCCTCTGGCTCCCAGGAGCTTCAAGTATTGGACATGTATGGAGAAAGAGGGCTGTTCACTTCATGATTACCAGGAAGAAAAGAGAAAAAGGAAAAGGAGGAGGTAGGGGTCCCAACATCCCCTTCAAGGGCACACCCCTCAATGACTTATCTTCAATCTGGCTCTACTCCCACTGCCTCCCAATAGAACCATGGGCCAGGGATCAATCTTTCAATGGATGGGCCTTTCAGGGACATTTCAGATTCAGAATATAGCACCAGGTGTTTGATTACCAAGGTTTATTCAAATTTCCATCTGATGTGGTAGTTGACACTTTTGGAATTATAATGGAAAGGATAAGAAATAAAATGTATGAGAGAACATAACTAGAGGAGGATGGAAATTCGAAAGGTGAGCTAAAGCTAACCTAATAATTCTAAGTCCCCAGTCACTGTCAAGAGCTTAGGTAATAATGAATTTATACTTTCCGATGCCACAGGCTTTTGTTAGGAATCAAAATCTTTCCAAAAGCAAAGATAAATAGTAATTCCCAAGACAACTCTCTGAAGCTATGCAAGCAAATCTTATGAAAAATGTCCATAAAATAAAAAGATGACTGCAAAAATAGGGAGCTGTTTAGAACTCACAAAGGCACAAAAGCAAACATAAGTGAAATGCTATTAAGAGTTATGTAGAAGCCAGGTACTGGGTCACACATCTGTAATACCAATGACTTGGGGGGCTGAAGTGGGATTATTGTGAGTTCAAGGCCAAAGGCAACCTGTACAACTTAGTGAGACCCTGTCTCAAAATAAAAAAGAAACAAAGGGCCAGGGTGAGAGCACTTGCCTAGTATGTGCGATGCCCTGGGTTCGAACCTACCTCCCTCACACAGTACGGCAAAACAAAACAAAACAAAAAAAATTAGGTAGACAGTAGCTACAGAGGTCCTTAAAAGGGGAGAGGGCATAAAGTCTGAAGCATTGTCACATTTCAGCTGAATGTATGTTTCATAATTAACTCTATTTGTAAGATATTCACTCCGTGTGCTTACATTCGTTCACTTAAACACTGAAAGCCAAGAATGTGCCAAATACCATGTCAGAAAATAGAGATACAAAATAAGCCTTGGTCCCTGTACTTATGGAGTTCATAGCCTGCGGCAAGGCCTTCACCTAAGGAATGAGTGCAGGACTCATTCCTGAGATAAAGGCTGTGACAAAATGCCCTGGTGACACAATATAGCCTGGGCCAAGAGTGGGAAGGAAAGGATTTTCTCTCTTTCTTTTTTGAGTGAAGGGAGATTTAAGAACTGAAATCTCTCTCAATACCTATGTTTAAGTGTGTACTATCAGATGATGAAATAGATCCATTGGGAAAAGTCTCCCTGAGGATCTTCCTTTTCCTGGTAGAGTGAGATGCAGCAAGATGGTGAATGAAGCCATTCAAGATTCTGAGTCCAGTGAGGGAACCATCTTCTCCCTCTCCTGGAGAGAGTCCCTGTGCACACCACATGCACAATTGACCTTAGAGAGATTTCAAAATGGGGGAAGCTGCAGAAGCCTTTAAGTTTGGGGCGGGGGAGCTGATGAATTCTCTTTTGAGGTAAATGAGTGAAATTTCACACATGTTATATTCCTAAATATGTAGATGCACGCCTATGTACACCTTGTGTGTATGCAATACAATAGCAAAATAGAAATGTTAGAAAACAAAAACCAACAAAGGCACATTCAGATATATCAAGGAAATGGACTAAATGATACTGTTTTTTGGATATGAGTCTGTTTCCGTTCACAGTGTCTTCCTTTTTATTTGGGACTGTAATGACCCTCAGTCATTACGGGAATGATTAAGATTGTGGGATCTAGAATCTGTGTAGCCCAGGCTCAATCTAGGCAGGGACATGACTCCTCAGGTACAACACTGAATTTAGCAAAGCCTTAAGTTTTTCTTTTGAAAAATGGGGATGAAGTTGCAAGCTTTCCTTCACAAAGTTATTATGAGGATTATAGATAGCTTAATATATGTGATGATGACAAAGAGTTATCCAAGCTACAGGAGTGGGGCCAACCCAGGGGAACATTTTGGTCTAATAGTTCTCAAAGTTTTCAGCCTATTAGAATCACACGGGAAAGGATAGGCTTCATGAATGTCTGACTTGTGCAATACTACAAAACCTTGTTCAAAAAAGGCCTCTACTGTTGGTTTCATGGTATACTGACACTATTCTTTTTTTTTTTTTTTGGCAGTACTTGGGGATTGAACCCAGGTTCTCTCACATACTTTGCAAGAGCTTTAGCATGGCGCTGAAACCTCAGCCTCTTTTTTATTTTTTATCTTGAGACAAGGTCTCACTAAGTTACATAGGCTGCCTCTGGCCTCGAACCTGTAATCCTCCTGCCTCTAACTCCTGAGTAGCTGGGAGTACAGGCATGAGACATCACACCCAGCAATCTTAAGATTCTTAATCATTTTTAAGCAAGAAATCCTTATTTCCATTTTGCAATGGACCCTGTAAAGTATATAGCTGGTTCTATGTGGGGATTGCTTAAAATCTCCAACACTTGAATCTTATCTCATATGAATTAAATCAGAATCTCTGAGGCTGGGACCAGAGATCCTCATTTTTAAAGTTCCACAGGTAAGTCTTATAGCAAAGTTGAGAACTAGTGCCAAGATTTCTGGTTGATTGACAGCAGTCCAGGGGATTTTATTTTATTTTTTGCTTCAGTGGCCTATATAACATGGTGGAGAAATGTATTTTCGGTATACATTTATAAATGCAAGAAAATTAGCATATCTTCACCAACTTTGAAATACGCCTAGCACTAGGGTGCACACACTGCAATACTTACTAACTTGACAACATAATGACTCCCCCTCCCCCCAGAACTAGATCTTAGGAAACAATCTTTCTTCCTTCTGTAACATGGGGCTTATAATAGTACTGACATCATATTGATGCTGTGAGAATTAAATGAGATAATGCATTCTAAATGCCTAACAAAAGCCTGACACACAAGTTTTCAATAAATGGAAAGTATTACAAATACTATGATTCTTACTGGGATTTTGTTCATCTGATGAGTAAAGGTAACTTTTGATAACCTAAAAGACCCCTATCACAGGACAGATTGCCAGAAGTGTGGTAATTAAGGTAATTGTTTCAAGGAGCATATTTATTCTTCAGAGTGCAGTAATATACACAGCATTTAGTCAGAAGGGGCTAAGAGGGGCTTGATACAAGCCACACCACAGCACAGAGGCAGATTGTGAGTAAAGTACTCTTCCCACCAAGCTGCCAAATTACTGAAGAGTTTTCCAAAACAGCATCTGATGCCGTTTCTCAGACTCTCCCCCTTTAAGGAAGACACAGCTATTTGGAAGAAAAAAATAATGTCCTCTATCCTCATATCATGCTCTGTGCGCGTGAAAACATTCCATCTGTCACTCATCTTGTCTGTCACTATTCCATCCAACAAAATCTTTCCACCATCAATTAATGTATGTTTGTGCCTTGATCATTATTCTCTTGTTTATTCTGATGTCCTTCATTTTTATGATAAGGTAACAGAACGGATTCTACAATTTGCCTCATTTAGAGTTTCAAATATGACTATGATGCAGCTGTTGTTAGGTTTTATACCTTAGAGGAGGATGAAGAACAGAACCCAGATGTTGTTTCAAGGCATAAACAAACCATCAACTTACAGCCTTAATTTTGCAGTTTGAAAATTTAATTTTCTGTTTTCCTCAATTTGAGAGATTACTGGCATTTTCCTAGTACCGCAAGGAGGAAAAAATTATGAATGACTTTTCATGGAGAATTAAAAACTATGTAAACACTGATTTAATTGGAATTCAGCAAGAAAGCCCAAAGCCAGAAATTATCTGCCTGACACCTGGTTGACATGTTTACTTGGCATGGTGGTTCTCAGCCCGGCAATGCTTTGGGATAACTTGGCAAGCTTAAATAAAATCAAACTGAGGCTCTGACCTCACCCATAACCAATTAAATTTGAATCTTTGAAGTTAGGGTCTGGGGAGTAAATATTTGAAAGATATTTCTACAGTTGATTCTAATGTGTAGCAGAGTTTTAAACACGGAGACTCGAATGGAAAGAGAAGGATCTTTGTAGAACCTCCAAGGGTTGCATGTTTTAAAGGTTTAAGAAAGCACAAAAGAGGTAAAAGAAAAATCAAACAAAAACAACAAAAAAAATAATAAAAAGCAAGCCCATTTGATATTCTAGTTGAACTATATAAGTGAAAAATAATGGTTATGTTTAGTTTAAAACTTATTTTTTTAAAAAACAAAAAAGCTACATTAAACATACCTCCATCCTGTCGGCAGGAACAAATCATCTTTTGTTGGTAGAGCTTTTTCATGCTGGAAGGACCTTCAAAGCACCAACCCTTTGATTCACAGGGTACCATGGCTACAGAGCAAATTTTTGGCAAACACAAGGTGGCTTCTTTTCTTCAGTGATCTCTTACTTATAGGCTTTCTCCTTTGTTCAGCTGTTTGAAGTTTCCCTTGCATTTCTCACCTACACCTGATCTCCCCTGCAGAGCAGCTGTCTTAATCCTCCTTTATTCCCCCAGCAGGGCATGGGGAGCTTTTCTTCAATATTGTCTCTGCATTACAACCCACCTGTACCTCTACTGTCAGATGTGTTCAGGTTCCCAGGGGACTCCCTCCTCCTCCTGAGGAAATAGGTATCTAGCGTGTGTTTCTGTAGCAGATGTGTGTCTTGAATCCCTACTTGGAGAGAAGTGCCCACATATTGGAGAGGAGACTGCAAAAGATCCTGCCCCCTAATTTCTGAAAGCCTACATGTGTCTCAAGCCTGCTGGCTTCCTCTGGGCTACCCATCCATGAAACTCTGATCACAGCGGTTTCTTAAACTACAAAGGCAGCTGTTCTAGGATGGCTCTATATAGGGCGTGATGCTACAGAGGCAGAGAGGGGAAGGAAAAGGACAGAGTTAAAACAGCATTGACTTACTTCATACCTCCCGAGCCTGGGCTACCCAGTATAAGCAATCTGGATTAATGTGTGTGAAGTCTCTTCTCTACCCAGGAGCCAGTGTGCAAGTCAGACCACGTCACTGCTCCTCTCAGAAACTTCCAGTGGTCTCCCAACTCACTCAGAAGAAACTCCAAACTCCTTATAATGGCCTATGAGACTATGGGCTCTGTACCCCTGCTTCTCTGGTCTTACCACCTCTCAGACTCCTGCCGCTCATGAACTTTAATTGTGTTGGCCTCTTTGCTGTCCCTGAGACACATCAGGCACCCAGGACCCTTGTGCTTGTCATTCCCTACCTGGGTAAGGCTCATGCCCCAGCAGTCAGCATGGCCCTTCCTTTCTTCCTTCTGGGACACTCAAGCGAAACTTCTTCAATTTTTTAATTTTTAATTTTTTTGATTTTCATTCAGATTCACAAGATTTTGTCATGATAGCACAGAGAGGTCCCATCTACCCTTTATCTCATTTCTTCCAGTTGACACTCTCTATAAAATACCACCCATGTCTTCTTCTCTCTCTCCCTCTTCCCTTATACAATTTTCTACTTGTTCATGGCGTTTGTATCCACCTGTTATATCACATAGTTTTTGGTTCATTGCCTCTCTTCTCCCACTAGAATGAAAATCCCATGATAATGGAGGCTTTGTTTGGTCCACAGCTGCATTTTCTGTGTTTAGATTGGGGATTATTAAATCTAAAGTGGTCTCAAGTAATGTTTCAGGCCATTTGTTGGAAGATCATTGAAATGATACCCCTTGACAGAGGTCTTTCTTCAGGCACTGAGAATAGCTGTCCAGTGTTTCTACTTGAACATCTTAGCATGTTAGCAGATAAGACACGATTTTTTCCTCAGCACCCAAAGCAGCACAGGGCTATCACTTGTGCTCAATACATATTTGTTGAATGTATACACAAAATTGAGCTCTCCCACATCCTTCAACCCAACCATAAGCCTGGGAGTCAACTTCAACTTCATCCTTTTCTTCATTCTTTACATCAAATCATGGGCAAATTCTTGTGGATTATATCCTATTTGTATCTATGAAATATGCCTAGTCCTATAGTCTAATTTAGGCTTTGAATATCACTCAGTTATTACAATAGTTTTGTCTTATCTTTCTACTCAAGTTTAGCATCCTTACAATTTCTTTCCTTTTTATTTATTTATTTATTTATTTATTTATTTATTTATTTATTACTAGGGGGTTGACCATGGAGAAGGACCTGGCAATCCACTCCCAAGGCAATCCCGAAACAGTCAGCCATTGAAAACCCTATGAGGGTCGCTATGAGTCGGATACTGACTCGATGGCACCTAACAATAACAACAAGGGGGTTGACCCCAGGGCCTCACACATGCTAGACAAGTGCTCTACCACTGAGCTGCATCTCTAGCTCCCTTTTTATTTTTTGAGACAGAGTCTCACTAAGTTGCTCAGGCTGCCTTTGTCCTCGATCTGCCTGTTTCAGCATCCTGAGTTGGTGAATTATAGGAATGCTCAACCATGGCTGGCTTTTAATTCATTTTTTTAGTCTGCCACTAGAGTATCTTTTTTTTTTTTTAACAGCAGACCTGATCATGTCTTTTTTTTTCTTTTTTGAACCTTGCTTAAGATTTTCTATTGTGTTCATGATAAAGACCAAACTTCTTTATAAGGGTGACATGATTTGAATGATTTGACCCTGCCTTCATCTCTTTGTGAAAGTCTATCCTCCAGATATATTGGAACTGGACTCTGCCTTAGCTCTGGGACTTTGTACAGCAAAGATGAGGGGAATACTGCTGGCAGAAGAACCTTATTCTCTCCTCTCCATCCATATGGCTACTTCCTACCACTTGTTGTGCTGTGGGAACTTGCGTGTTGCTGTGACGTTGAAAGCTATGCCACCAGTATTACTGATACCAGTGGGGCTACCCATGGGGGACAGATTTCAGGTGAGCTTCCAGACTAAGACACCCTAGAAAGAAGGACCTGGCAGCCCGCTCTTGGAACAACTTGCCATTGAAAACCCTATCCATAGCAGGGAAGCACTGTCAGTTGGGGAATGTTTTGTTGTGGTGTACATGGGGTTGCTATGAGTCAGATCTTACTTGATGGCACCTAACAAACATAATGCTCTTTTCCAGGGATTGGTCCCTCCTGACAACATGCCCAAAATATGTAAGATGAAGTCTAGCCATCTTTGCTTCCAAGAAGCACCCTGGTTGCACTTCTTCTAGGATGGATCTGTTGGTCCTCTTGGTAGTCCATGATATATTCAATATTCATATCCAGTGCCATAATTCAAAAGCATCAATTCATCTCCTGTCTCCCTTATTCACTGTCGAGCTTTCACAGCCATATGATGCAACTGAAGATGAAAACAGCCCAAGCAAGTAAAAATCATCAAACAATGATAAAAAGAATTTCCAGTGAGGACATATGATGCAGATCACAGATACCTAAAACATTTTTTTCCCACCATTCTTCTGTAACACAGACCTGACACATTCAGGGGTAAGGCCTATCTTCCATCTTTCATTTCTAAATGATGACATTAACTGAACAGGCATAGTAGTGCATATCTTAGATTGAGCATGCTCAAAAATTGTACCCATTCAAAGTCCCTCCCCCACACGAATATCTGTTGTTGTTGTTAGGTGCCATCGAGTCGGTATCCGACTCATAGTGACCCTCATAGGGTTGTCAATGGCTGACTGTTTCGGGATTGCCTTGGGAGTGGGTTGCCAGGTTCTTCTCCCATTTTTGTGGTGCTGGGAATTGAACTCGGGTCCTCATAGACTGCAGCGCAGCGCTCTACCAACTGAGCTAAATCCCAGCCCACGAATATATGTAGGATCCCCTAATAAAATCTCCGTGCTTTCTTTGTTAAGGAAGAGAGCATTGCTTTGGAAAGGATTCCCAAGCTTCTCCTTACCTGCTCAGGTAATAAATCTTTTCCCACTCTTTAAGGCCTTGACTATGTTTATTTTGACTTTGAACTCACCATTGTGTTCGGGCACATATTGGATACATGCGATTTTTTGTTTATCAATTAGGCTTCATAGAGCTATTTTTCTGTTTTAAAAGAATTCTTACCAAATTAAAAAAAAAGTGTTGGATATTCTGAAACTCAGTAAAAGAGAGCAGAGAAGCTGGCTTCCCCAAAGATTTTCTCTGAGTTTCTGGTAATGAATCATTTAGAAGGGACATCTGCTACATGAACAAATGGAGTTTTAGGAACAAAAACATTCTGCAGAAAGCAGAGAATCTGAACCTATGTCACAGATAGTTTCACACATAGTTTCCAAGACTGAAAAAAAAAATGAGAATTAGATTTAGTTCTCATGGCTACCAAACCAGTGTTCCATGGGATCATGCCAACCTTACTGTTTTTGTTCTATAATGAGCTCTGATCTTTAAAATTCTTCTGAGAGAATCAATTGGAATGGAATGTGGAATGCTGTTCTCATTTGGTTACATGATTTTCAAAGCTGTGCTCCCTAAGCTCAGCAGGCTCATGTATTTCTTTTTCTGAACTGTAGTCACTTTAAAAACTAGAAGACCACCTGTCTGAGACTGACTCCCAGTGGCATTATTATGTGATGGAAAGGTAGTAAGCTTGTAGTCAGGCCTAATTTGAATCCTATCTTGGTTGCAGCAAGCTGTGGGAATTTGGATAATTTGGATGAGTTACTTCTAGTCAGTAGAATGGAGTCGCCTCATGTATCACTTGGGGACCATCATATCTATCTCATACAATTGTTGTAAAGACTAAATGAGTAGCTAATGTGCTCATTACAGGATATTCTAAATGAGCCTTTGCAAAATGCCACTACAACGCTAATGAGACCTCGTGATGGATGCCATAAAAGGCTGGACAGAGACAGAAAGCGTTGTTGGTAGAAATGCCGCATGTAGTGGCCCTTTAATTCAGTGTGTGGCTTGTGTCAAGTTCTGTTTTCTGATGAGTGGGATTTCAGAATGGACCTAGTGTACTTGATAATTGACTTAGGGAAAACAAGATCATTAACCTTTTGTGTAGCATTTGATTATTTATAAATACATAGTCAAATACTTAAATACTAATATGGCAGTTATTCATTGACTGACTGATTTCTATGATCTAGTCCCTTTTTACATAATATTTTACTTAAACTTCAACACAACTAGGCTCAGTTGGTATTTTTATATTAACCCTATTTTACAGATGGAAGCCTTGAGAGGCTGAGTTGGACTTACTAACAGCAAATGGCTGCATCAGAGCTTAAATCTGGTCTGTCATTCTAAACCTGGGCACCTTTCCTTAGCTACTCTGCCTCCTCAAATCATGCCTTTTTCCTCATGTGTTAGTTTCAAGCATACAGTATTATTTAGCGCTTATTTTATTTTATTTTTTTGGCGGTACTAGGGATTGAATCCAGAGCCTCGTGCTTGCATGCTTTGCAAGTGCTGTACCACTGAGCTGCACCCCAAGCCCATTTTTTTTTTTTTTTACTTTTTGAGACAGGGTCTCACTAATTTATGCAGACTGCCTCTGGTCTCCAATTTACAATCTTCCTGCCTCTGCCTCTCAAGTTACTGGGATTATAGACATGCACCACAGTGCCCAGCTTATTAAGGGCCTTCTAATCAGTATATTGCCTGCAGCCGTACCACTGTGACAACTAATCTCAGATCTCAGAAGCTAAGTAGGGTGGGGCCTGATTAGTACTTGGATGGGAGACTGCTTGGGAATACCAGGCTTGGGAGAAGGACCCAGCAACCCACTCCCCCTAAAAAGTCAGCCATTGAAAACCCTATGAATAGCAGAGAAGCACTAACAACAGTTGTACATAGGGTTGCTATGAGTCCGACACTAACTCAACAACACCTAACAATAACAACAATCAGTATATTACTGTAACAATTTTAAGGATTTACTTTGCTTCTTTCTAAGTTCATTTTTTAACACCTATATATGGCCTTTTGTTACTTGACAAATATACATTAAATGGCCATAGCTTTTTGTTTGTTGACCAAGCCTAAATAAAGCAGCTTAAAAATAAATGAATTAGTAAATTAATTGCAAAATTTGATTCCAATTTGATGTCTATGTAATCTAAACTTATACTTTCTCTCCTGTCTTTCCTCTCATCTTTCTTCTGGTCTCCTTCTTTCCCTCCCTCCCACTCTTCTTCTCTCCTTCGTTCAGTCATTCAAGTCCATTCAATATTATATATATGCATGTCCAACCATGGCAGTATAGAAATGTAGAGAATTCTGGATATGTATGCTTACAAATGTGAAAGTATAGCATGCTAAGAGAAGACACTTTCTAAACAATACCAGGTTTGAATAAAAGATGAAAGAGTTCAGGGCTTGGTTTATTGGAAGGAAAAGAAATATTGTCTTACTTGCAGGACGTTGTTGTTAGGTGCCATGGAGTCAAGTTCTGACTCATAGCAGATCTAAGTACAACAGACTAAACACCCCCAATGCTGTGCCATGCCTGGCACTATGTCAGTGTTTCTCTGCTATTCTTAGTAGGGTTTGCAGTGGCTGATTGTTTCGGGAGTGGGCTGCCAGGTCCTTCTCCCATTATTTGTGGTGTCGGGAACTGAACCCGAGGCCTCAGAGAGTGCAGTGCAGTACTCTACCTACTGAGCTGAGCCCCAGCCCCTGCAGGACATTGGTGAGATCATAGATGTCTATGTTAAAGTTTTACCCCATTTTACTAAGATGTTGCTGAATCCTAGAGCACTTTTGGGGATGAGCCATCCCCTTCATGGTAAAAGTGGTAAATCTCCATTTATTTAAAAGGAGATTATATCTGTGACATTAATTTCACAAATATATATGTATTGAGTCCCTGCTAATAAATAAACACTAAATATTCAATGGCAGACCTGATCCTTGTCCTTGTGGAACTTACTATCCAAAGAAAACAAGTAGTTTTTATTTATTCAGAAGGAGAAACAAGAGTGGAACTCAAGAACTATCCTAGATTTCTGTGCTTGGGAGCCCTCAGAGTACCTGCACAAAAGGAAGGAACATTGGAAAGGAACTATTAGGAGAAGTCAGTGAAATGATTCTAAGACCAACATTGGACTCCATTCTAGTTTTACCTGCTAATAGCTCTGGCCATACAACTTTCATAGTGCAATAGGGCTATGCATCAAAGCCCTTCTAATTTTAAATATGTTCCCGCTAAGTTAAAGAAGTGATACCTGATAAGTTGATTGGCAGCTCTTTACTCTTTTTCTTTTTTCAGGAGAAATTTCATCTAATTTTCTTCCATTTGGAAACATTTTATTAGCCTTTGATCTGAAGCCTTTTACAACTTATTTATGACATATCTCATGAGCAGTTGGAAAACATTCTAATTTAGGATTTTCTTTTCTTTTTTATTTGGTGCTGGAGGGGTTGAACTAGGCCTTGCAAAAGTGTTCCACCTTTGAGCTACACCCCTTAGCCCTTTGTAAATTTTTCCTTTGGAGATAAGGTCTCTCTAAGTTGTTCAGTTTGCCTGTAGCTTCGAATCTATGATCCTCTTGCCTTTATCTCCCAAGTTGCAATGAAGGTGTGTGCCATGGTGCACAGCTTTAATTTAGAGTTCTAATAAACCACCAAGGTGAAGAAAATTGCAGAATGGAAAAAAATGAAAGGTCAACATATGTGCAAACTAATTGCAATGAAGTGAAATGAAATGGATTCCAATGAAAATAAATTCCCATGATGTATGTGCTCTAGTTCTGTACTTTTTCAGGAAAAGAAAATTTACAACCCTTTTTCCTGATAAATAACAAAGGCAACTGACATAAAAACTCTTAAGACATTATTTAAAGGGAATTTTCTCGTACCTTTTTTGGTGAGGATTCTTGCATAAAGTAGTTTACCTGACTTATCAGTCCCAAGGTTTCTGATTCTTTACTCGTATTTGGTTAGGCATTTTTTGTTCATATAAATATCACTTGAATGGCTGGTTTAATGAAATTATATAAACAATTGCATGTCAGCTGCTTTATGGAGCTGCTAATATCCCAAAAAGTATGTGTGTGTGTGCGTGTGTGTGTATATATACATATATATATATATACATATTTATGTATATATATATATATATATATATATATGTATATATATGATGGAATATATATGGGATGGATTTAGCTGAGTTGATACAGTGCTGCTCTATGCTATCTGAGGCCATGAGTTTGATCCCCAGCACTGAATATATAAGAGAAGGCCCTCCTGGCAGCCCACTCGTGATACAATCCTGAAACAATCAGCCATTGAGAACCCTATGAATTGCAGAGGATCACTGACAATCATACTGGCCAGGGCGCAGTGTTGGGGAGTGTTTTGTCACTATGAGTCAGACCTGACTCCATGGCACCTAACAACAGCAAATTATATATATGTATGTGTATGTATGTGTGTGTATGTATATATATATATAAATGTATATAACATATAATAAATGTATATATATATTATATATTTATATATATGTGTGTGTATGCACACATGTATGTGTATGTATGTATTATATATATAATTTGTTGTTTTTAGGTGCCATATATACACACACATCCATATATATACATATACATACATGTGTGTGTGCATACACATACATATGCATATATACACACATATATGTATATATATGCACATTTAAAAGTATATATCATAAAAGTACCATATGTTCCTTAATATAATCCTCACCCTTTCAACAGTTTTGTTGTTAAGGGATGTCAAGTCAGTATTTGGTTAATGGTGACCCTATGTACAACAGAGGGCTGGGATTTAGCTCAGTTGTTAGAGCGCCACTCTGCAGTCTGAGGTCACAGGTTCGATTCCCAGCACTGCAAAAATGGGAGAAGGACGTGGCAACCCACTCCCAAGGCAATCCGGAAACAATCAGCCATTGAAAACCCTGTGAGGGTCGCTATGAGTCGGACACGACACGACGGCACCTAATAACAACAACAATGTACAACAGAATGAAACACTATCAACACTGTGCCATGTACACAGTCTTTTTATGCTTGATCCCAGTGTTGCAGACACTATGTTTCTTCTCATTTTGAGTCTTACCACATCAGCAAATGGAGGTCCTAGGGGCTTCACTCCTTCCCATCTTTAAAGTGGACTCTACATTTAGGAGACAACTCTTCCCCAGTGATTTCTTGAATGACTTCCAGCCTGGGGGGCTCATTTTCTGGTATTATATTTGATAGTACTTCTCTGTTATTCATAAAATTTTAAATAGCTAATTGTTTCAGGAGTAGGCTTCCAAGTCATTCTCCCTAGTCTGTCTTAGTCTGGAAGCTCAGCTGAAATCTGTCTACTATGGGTAGCCCTCCTTGTATCTGAAATACCAGTGGCATAGCTTTCAGCATCACAGAAACATGCAAAGCATGACAAGCTTACAGACACATGGGAGTTCAACAGTTTTGGAGGGCTACAAAATCAGATGCAGATTAGAATCTCATGTAGATTGGATTTGGAGACCAGAGCTGGAATGGGACCTCTCAACCATGAATCCAATCTGCACTTGATTCTAATATCTTCAAAATTGCTGAAAGGGTGTGGATTAGATTCTAGAATATATGGTATATACCTAAAAATTTGCCTGCAGCTGTAGCCCTGTGGCATCCGATCCTGTCAGATCTCGGAAGCTAAGCAGGGTCAGGCCTGATTAGTACCTGGATGGGAGACTGCCTGGGAACACCAGAAGCTGTAGGCTTGGGAGAAGGACCTGGCAACCCCCTCCCCCAAAAAATCAATCTGCCATTGAAAACCCTATGAACAGCAAAGAAGCACTGACAATAGTGCTTCCCCTGTTGTACAGAGGGTCGCTATGAGTCGGATACCGACTGGAGGGCACCTAACAACAACAACAACAACAACAACCTAAAAATTTAAACTAAAGGATATCCTAAGGGGAAGGTACATGTGAAAGATAATGCTTTCATTTGTATTGTCAACTTATGTTAAAAATGAAAGAGATCATGTATATTACCAGAGTGAACCCCTGATATACATACACATATATAGTAACTGTCTTCTGTTTTCAAAATGCTCCAAACTCTTATATCTTCTGCTACCATATAAGGTTAGATAGACATGCAATGACACATTTCTCGAGTTTTGGATTAGGAAATAGTATCAAAATTGTTATCTCTTTCTAACTACAGGTTTCACATCTGTGAATTCAACCAACTGCAGATGGAAAATATTCTTAAGGAAAAAGAAACATTTGTACTAAACATGAACATCTTTTCTTGTCTCAATTCCCTAAACAATACAATAATTACTTACATACCATTTGAAATATATTAGTTATTTTAAGTAACCTAGAGAGGATTTAAAGTATAGAGGCAGATGTACATAGGTTATATGCAAACATTCCACTTTATGTAAGGGACTTGACTATTTCATTCTTCTAAGTTTGATTTGGCTCCCACATATGAGTGAGAATATGTGGTATTTCTCTTTTTGGGCTTGTGCTTGTTCACTTAAGATAATTTTCTTCAATTCCATCCATTTTCCTGCAAATGACATTATTTCATTTTTTAAAAAATGTTGAGTAGTATTAGAAGAAAAGATAGGCAATACACTCCTACACATAGGCATAGGAATGCATTTCCTTAATACGAGTCCAATTGCTCAAGAAATTGCAACAAGAATGGATAAATGGGATTCCATGAAATTACAAAGTTTCTGTACAGCAAAGGAAACAATCAACAGAGTCAAGGAAGTCTTCCCCTGAGTGGGAAAATATCTTTGCATCCTATACATTGGACAGAGGACTAATTTATAATTCCAGAATTTATAAAGAACTTCAAAAAAGCAATTCCCAAGGAAACAAATAACTCAATATACAAGTGGGCAAAGGAATTGAACAGACAGTTCTCAAATGAAAAAGCTTATAAGGCCATGAAACACATGAAAAAATGCTCAATATCCCCAGCCATTAGGGAAATGCAAATCAAAACAACTCTGAGATTCCACCTTACTCCAATAAGAATGTCTAAGATTTATAAAACAATTTACAACAAATGCTGGTGAGGCTGTGGAGAAAAGGGAACTCTTTTATATTGCTAGTGGAGTTGTAAATTGGTTCATCCACTTGGAAATCAATATGGAGATACCTTGTTGTTGTTGTTGTTGTTAGGTGCCGTCGAGTCAGTATCTGACTCATAGCGACCCTCTGTACAACAGGGGAAATACTATTGTCAGTGCTTCTGTGCTGTTCATAGGGTTTTCAATAGCAACTAAAAATAGAACTACCATATGACCCAGCTATACCACTATTGGCAATATACCCAAAGGGAAATGAGTCGTCATACCACAGAGACACCTGCATCTCAATGTTCAATGCAGCACTTTTCACAACAGCAAGAATATGCAATCAACCAAAATGTCCATCAACAGAAGAATGGATAAAAAAATTATGGTACATACACACAATAAAAATTTAAAATTTTCTTTATATTTTCACTTTCCAAAACTGAAAATTAAAATATTTCATAATTTTGAAGTTATTTTGGACATTGTAAAGTGAGGAACTTATTAGAAAAGAGTGTGAAGTTAAATGATAAATTGAATAGAATGGTCTGGAGCTCAGGCAATGTGTTAAAGCAAGATAGATAAATTGGGACTTATAAAGCTAAAAGTAGTATTTAAAATAATGGGACTGGATGAAATTTCTAGAAATTGTGAAAAGAATTTTTTCACAGGGAGAAACTATGGCTAGACAGAAAAAGAGCATTCAGGACTAAATTCTGAGATGCACTGGCCCTTCAGATTAGCAAGCTAGTAACAGCAAAAAATATTGAAAAATACCAGCAAATAAGCCAGAAAGAAAATCAGAATAGGCTGATGAATTAGAGGTCAAGAAGAGAAAGAATTTAAAGAAGGAAGGAATAGTCAGCTGGGACAAGTTTTCCTGAAAGTTTTCCCAAAGAAGAAGGCACAAAATTTATAATTACATTTGGAAGCCTAGGTTTGAGAAGTTTAGTAAAATGGCAAAAGGCTGATAAGAAAAGTGGAGACAGTTGTGTAGAGATATCCCTTAGAAGAAATGTTTAATAGATTTCCTCTTAAAGGAAGGAGAGAAATGAGAACTGTACTTGGAAGAGGATGGAGCTACAAAAAAGTGTGCTTTGGGTTTTGATTTTGCTCTCATTAAGATGGAAGACACAAGCCACATTTGCAGGCTATTTTAGAACAATTTTTTTTTTAATTTTTAAAACTTTTTTAGCAGCCCAAGGGGTTGACCCTAGATGCCTTGAGCATGCTAGGCAAGTGCTCTACCATGTATTATTTCTACACAGCATACACTATATCATTTTGTACCCATCAGTAATCACCAATTTACAAAATCAATGGAATAAAATTCTATTAATAGTAGCAACAAAGATCTATAACATTCTTAGAAAAAATTAACAGTAAATGTTGATGTGTGTGTGTATGTGTGATAAAGATTAAACCCAGGGCATGATGCATGCTAATCACATGCTGTACCATTAAACTACACCACAGCCCTCAAAATTTGTCTTAAGAAAACGATGCTACTTTACTGAAAGCCAGGAAGAGATCTAAATAGAAAGCATGTCATGATCCTGCATGGAGAGATTCAGTGTTGTAAAAGCTCCCAAATGAATTTATAATTTGGTTCATTCTCAATTAGCATTATAGTAGTAGTTTCCATGGAATTTGTTTTCTGTATTCTAAATTTTATCTGTAGGAGAACATGCATGAAAAATTTGGTATAAGAAAAATGAGAAGGCAATAGCACTGTCAAATTTTATGCACCATAAAGCTACTGAAATGGTGAATGATAGATATGAGATTGACTCATAGATATATAATGCAGAACTCAATTCATATGCATAAGCGGGTATGTATTATGTTTTAAATATTAGGGTGTTAGCCCTAGTGAGCTTTCCCCAAACACCTCTGGGAGAGAGAGAGAGTTTGCCTGGTTTTCTGAGAGTTTGTATCATAGGACCTGACCTAGGAGGGTAGCTGACCAGGAATGTGAACAATGCATATGATAACTGGCTGCTATTAATCACTGAGGAAATAACAAACTATTTAATTAATGTGTTACAACAATTAAGTTTCTATTGGAAAAATTATCTAACCTAATATATCAGAACATCTTCTAGATATGTTAAAATACAAAATATAAAAATGTAGCAATAAAGAAGGACATGGGGAATACATTTACTCCCTTGACATGGGCAAGACTTTCCCAAGCAAGATATAAAACACAGAAAGTATAAAGGAGAGGATTAATAATTTTTATAACTGGAGAACTAAAAAAATCATAATAAAAGATACCATAAAGCACATTAAAATACCTAAGACCAAATGAGAGAAAATATTTTCTACAAATATGCTGAAGATAAATATACAAAAAGGTCTTGTGAGCAATATGAAAATCCAATCAATTTAAGCATTGGGCAAAACCCTTGATAAAACAAATTACAGAATAAAATAGTATGTGTAGAGTGCAGAGGGACAGGGATAGGGATAGGGACAGGGAAGGGAGGGGTTGACAATGCTCAGCTTCATTAGTAATAAGGAAACTGCAATTTTAAATAATGTGATTTTTTAAGGTGTACAGTATTACTTTCATTTTTTATCTATTTTATTCCTTTTTATGGTTTAATAAGGTTGTGTTCCATAGATGTTTAACTTTAAAAATAGAAATAATTTTAGAAAAAGAATAAAAATCTATCATTCTATTTTATTTAGATCTTAAAAATTTCCATTCGGATGAGAGTTATGGGACTTTCAAAGTAGACCAAATCTTATTTAATCCAAATACATCAATGTAAAATGAATTGTTCATTAGCAATCTCTGAAGCCAAGTGCTCAAATTATTATATGCATGAGAAAGTCAAACATTCTTTGTTAGCTTTTTGAAGTGGCCTTTGCCCCTCTAGTTTGCTCTAAAGTATTTATTCAATAACTTATCTACTTCATTCCATGTAGTATCATGGACAGGAAAGAGCTCAGCATTCATTTTGTCACATATACAAACTACTCTATGAGAAAGTTTAATAGCTATACTCAAGATATCTCAGAACTCAGTACACTCCAGGAATGAATCAGAGGAAAAGACCTGAAGGGCTATCTTTCATTCTGACATTACAGTTCAATTACACAAATTCCTAATTTGTATTCAGTTTCAGAGATTGCAAAAAACCCACATGCACATTATTTCTGTTTGTTCTCTACACAACCCTTTGAGGACAGAAATTAATATCCCCATTTTATAGCTGAAATGGAAATTTACAGGACTTTGGTGAATAAAAATCTGAAATATTAGTTTATGGTCTCTTATTTGTGGTAAGACTTGCCAAAACACTGGGAATTCTGGGAAAAGTGAAGCGTACTCATGGAAGGGTGCTTTGCACTGGTCTGGAGAAAAATCAGGACAAATTGAGTCACAATCCTTACAGTAAGAATTAGATTATAGCAAGAATTTGGTCAAGATTTTTGAGCAGGCATAGCTAGTACTAGTGATGGGGTGGCAGCTGCCAACATGTATTGTGGGAGGAGGATCAAAATTGGTCTGCCCATGGAGGTTCCTTTTTCCATTCTTTCTAAAGTACCCTTGAAGTCATTGTATTGTCTTTGTCTCCTTGTGGAAATGGCAGACAAATTAATGGCTCATCGGATGGCATGGCATATTAATCTCTTGTTTAAATGGGCATTTAAGACTTATAGAAAAATTACAATAAGAGAACAAGGAACTCCTGCATACCTGTGTTTACATGTACACACAAACACACATGCACAGATACATATCTATATTGATTTATTTCAGTGTAAGTAGGAAATATCATGTCCCTTTATCTCTAAATAGGGCAGGTCCCCCTTATTTGTGGAGTTATGTCCCAAGATCCCCAGTGGATGTCTGAAACCAAAAATAGTAACAAATTTTACACACACACACACACACACACACACACACACACACAGCTTATAGGTACATGCCTATGTGTTTATTGACTATGCAAAGGCATTTGACTGTGTGGATCACAACAAATTATGTATAACATCGCAAAGAATGGGAATACCAGAGCACTTAATTGTATTCATGAGGAATCTGTGCATGGACCAGGAAGCAGTCATTTGAACATAACAAGAAAGCAATGCTTCATTTAAAGTCAGGGAAGGTGTGTGTCAGGGCTGTATCTTTTCATCCTAGCTCTTAAATCTCTACGCTGAGCAAATAGTCTGAGAAGCTAGACTTTAGGAAGAAGAAAATAGTATTGTGATTAGAGGAAGACTTATTAACAACTTGCATTATGCAGATGACACAACTTTGCTTGCTGAAAGTAAAGAGGATTTCAAACATTTAATGACGAATGTCAAAGAACCCAGCATTCAGTATGGAATGCACCTCAACATCAAGAAAATAAAAATCCTTAAGATGGGTCAGTAAACAGGTTGTCCAAGATTTTGCTTTAGTTGGTTCTACAATCAATACCCATGGAAGCAGCAGTCAAGAAATCAAGACACATTGCATTGGGAAAGCCTGTTGCAAAAGACCTCTTTAAAGTATTGAAAAGTAAAGATGTCTCATTGAGGATGAAAGTGCACCTGACTCATGCTATGCTGTTTTCAGTTACATCATATGCTTTTGAAAGCTGAACAGTGAGTAAGAGAGAAAAGAAGAATTGATGCTTTTGAATTATGGTTGTGGAGAGGAATATTGGATACACTATGGACTGCCAAAAGAACCAACAAATCCATCTTAGAAGAAGTGCAACCAGAATGTTCTTTGGAAGCAAGAATGACTAGACTGTACCTTACATATTTTGGACGTGTCAGGAGGAACAAATCCCTGGAGAAGGACATCAAGTCAGGGAGAGTGGTAGGTATGATTAAAAAAAAAAATAAAGACCTTCCACTAGATGGATTGACATACTGGCTGAACCATGGAGTTACGCGTAAAAAAGATTGTGTGCTCAGCACAGTGCTGGGGAGTGTTTCATTCTGTTGTACATAGGGTCTCTATGGGTAGGACTTGACTTGATGATACCTAACAACAACAGTAATATCTTTTGAGTATTGGTGCAAGATACTTTTGCACACTAATAGAAACTAGTATCCAAATGCTCCTTATAGGTGATGAAGAGAAGACCGGCTAATCACCTCAGGGTTTGGAGGGTCACTGTCATTGGATCCAGGAGGGGACCTCTATCTGCCATTGCACAGTCAGGGATCATCTTGTGAAGCATTTATGGTAGATTAACATCCATCATCTATAAATGAAGAGAGATCTAGATATTAAGCACCAAAATAAAAAATCGAACCTATGTCTTTAGAATTTCAGCACTGTTATTTACTCATTTGTACATCACATGTCCATTCCTTTCCTTCTGTTCTTGTTTTTGAAACCATCTTAACAATTTTCTGCCCATTATCATTCTTTGATGACATATTTTTTCATATTTTGTGTTTTTTACCATTAAAATCACTTTTCTTGAAAATGAATTTTTTATCTCACTTATATCTTATCTCATTTAAAATATAACTTCCTCTTTAAAGGCTATTCTGGCATCTTCAGAAATAATTTACTACTTAGCTGGTGTGTTTCCAAGGCACACTGCAGATCGCTTTAAAAAAAAGTATTTCATTAAATTATATGTGTCTCAATTCACAATTGAAAATGGGATAGTCTTGACCTAGTACAATGCTAGAACACTGTAGGTACTTGAAAATTTTTACTTAATAAATGAGCTTTTATATTCATACATTTACTGACTCCAGTTGGTATGGCTTTATGAATTAAAGAATATGTAATCTATGCTCACCCTCCAAAGCTAAAACTCATAGGCAGTTGACATTTGAGGGATTTATAAATGGACTTTTGGTTGAACAATCATTTATTCACTCCTTTGCAGAATACAGCTTAGACTTGGATATACATTCAGGCTAGTTAATCTTCAGATTCAATTCTGTTTTTAATGCTGGAGGCTGCTAACATAGTGGGATCCCTGATGGAAACTTATGTGGTATAATCACAGAAGGGTTTCAGATTCAGACATGTCCAACTGTGTCTGAAGGTGTGACAGGGTAGAGTGACCACCAATCGATTTTCATGAGAGACTTAAAGGCCTCATGGTGAGGAGCTCACACATAATAATGGAAAAACTAAGGAATGAAATCTTGGTACAAGTTCAATGGAGCATTTTGAATTTAGCAGGAGTATAGCTTTTGGCCCCAAATTACTGACATCGTTTTAGTAACCTATATAACCATTTTTCTCTTTTATACTACTTGAATACTGATGACAAAGATATTTTTAGATTTTTTGAAAGTTTCTGTCTTAAGTTGCTCAAAATATGGATGCAATGCAATGTTTTACATGAGTGAGATACTCCCAGGTGATTCGTGGTATATTGCTCCTCTTTTTCTCAAAATATTACTCAAAAATTACTCAAAAATATTACTCAATATTTCTCAAAATATTACTAAGTCAAGGACTTCTGGCATTCATAACCATTTTCTCTTTCCTCTACCCAAATCCTGATTTGTTTTTACATTTGTTTTTGTTTTTTTGAGACAAAGTCTTGCTGCACAGCCCAGGCTAGACTCAAAATCACTATGTAGCTCAGGCCAGTTTTGAATTCACAATCTTCTTGCTTCACTCTCTCTAGTCTGAGATTACAGGCATGTGCCACCATACCTGGCCCAAATCCTGATTTTGTGATGGGTATCTCTGCAACACACGGTCTCTGTGATTAAGGGGGAACTGATATAACTCCCAGCACTAGTGGCATACAGTATTTGGCCTAAAGGAATCAGTACATAATGTTCTATTTGTAACTGTTAATATCATAGTTCAAAAGTGAGTATCTGATTTTAGTTGGCTTAACCAGATGAAAGTGAAAGACTTATGTTCCATTTTTGGGTAGTGGTTTCTCTCTCCCTCTAGACGTGTGCAAGAGAACATGTTGCTTCAGTTGTTGCTGACAGCCATCTAATTACCATAAAGGGACCTTTTTACCCTTAGACAGCCACTCTAGAGAGCACAGAGGAAGAGAGAAAAATCTTAAATTCCTGATATTACGGCTAGAGCCACTGAATAGAATTATCTTGCAGTTGACTGTTGTACTTCTTATGATACAATATAATGAAATTCCTTGTTGTTGAAGTCTGGATGAGTCACAGCATCTGTTACTGCAGCTGAAACCACACCAACTGATATATTATGAAGATTCAGAATGGAAAATTTTGGATTGCATTCAGAGAAAAGTTAAAGTTAACTTGACCCAACGATTTACATAATAGTTATCATACCACAAAATAATTATATATAAACAAAGCACATAAATGAGTAATTTTTTAGGGAGCTAGTGGGAGAAGGTGACATGAAGTAGTGAAAAGTATACCTTGTTCAGAACTGTGGATAGAAATGTTCTACCCTATTCATTCCTAACAAAAGGAGTTGCACATAAAATTATGGTCAATGCTCAGCTTTTGGTTGGAAAGGGTCTGTTGATTATTGAGAACTTATTGGAAGCTAGGCACTGTCTTGGGAGCTTTCTATACAGTTAGAATCAAGCAGTCATTAGAAGCAGTAGATGTGCACTCTCAGAACTGGCTCCCTTGGTGCATCTACTGAGCTGGCCAGTTCTAACCTGAAGGAGAAGATAGAATATGTATATTTCCTATTCTGCTTCATTCAAATTCCACACTAGGATTTGCAAGAACTCTTCACTTAGCTAAGCCATATTTCCCAATGCAGAGAAGCTGATTCTGGAGAGACGTCCCACATAAGCTATGTGCAGGGTTAGAACCAGTCCATCCATGCAAACTCTTGGGTTATGATTTTAAGATGGGTCAAAAATTTAAACAGCTACCTTTTTGTCAAAGTAAATTTATTTCTGGTGCCCCTTTGCTATTTCATGCTGAAGAAACCTGATCGGAGCAATCCCACAAGGCCCCCTTGGGTCTCCCTGAATTCTCATTTCAGGCAATAGTGCAGGGCTGCCTTCCCTTGTCTTCCAGAAATCCTTCGAGTTCCTAGGCAACTTCTGACATCAGGATCCGATTAAGTTACAAAAAGTTTTGTTTTGTAGTAACCCAAACATGCTTACTTCCCTCCACTGAAACAATCAAGAGGCCTAATCAAGTGATTCTTTGCTTGATAAAGATAAAGGTTTAAAACTTTACATAAAAATATGTATTTAGATTATATACATATACACGCATATAAATCAGATCATTACACAAACACTGTTTTTAACATTGTATACCACTATTACTATATAGTTTGTAAGGGTACTATGGTAATCCATTAATTGTTGTTGTTGTTGTTAGGTGCCGTTGAGTCGGTATCCGACTCATAGAGACCCTCATAGGGTTTTCAATGGCTGAGTGCTTCAGGATTTCCTTGGGAGTGGATTGCCAGGCCCTTCTCCCATTTTTGCGATACTGGGAATTGAACTCGGGGCCTCAGAGACTGCAGCACAGCGCTCTACCCACTGAGCTAAATCCCAGCCCAATCCATTAATAGGAATATCATAATTTATTTCATCACTCTTTTAATGTTGGCTTCTTATGTTATTTCTAATTTTTCTCTATTATAAATACTTCCTCACAATGAACACCAGATGAACAAGTTTAAATGTTTCTAGTAGCCTCTTAAAAGAACTATTGAAGCTGAAAGACTGAGCTCCGGGAATCCAGAACACTATAAAATGGATTTGGGGGAGCGATTTGGGATGTGTCACTAGCTTTTCAAGAAAGATCATGAACAAGAACCAGATAGCTTTTTCTTCTCAGTGCAAACAGTACCCAAGTAACAGACCCTCATTTCTCCGCCTGGAATGTTTATTGACCATGGCATGTTGGATTCCATTTGCTTCCCAAATCTACTTCCTCAGTCTTCAGTGTCTTCTCAATGCTTTCCCAAAGGTGACCCTTGACCAAGGCTTTGGTCTATTTCTGAATAGTGGAACACTTCTGAAAGTCCCACGTAGTGCCTCTTTGACTTCTTAGGCTTTGGGAAGCAACAGTGAACTAGCCCTTCTCTCTGATGAAAAATAGAGAGATGTGCACAAAGGGATTTGAAAGTGTTCAGAGCAGGTATCAAAGGCAGGATGAAGAGCAGGGCTGAGGTCCCATAGTCAACAATTTAGGGAAATCTGCTTTCACAAAATCCCCCACATGCCTGTCAGCTTGTCGTGCTATAGGGGCTTGTGTGTTGCTGTCAGGCTGAAAACTATGTCACTGACATTTCATATGCCAACAGGGCCACCCATGGTGGACAGGTTTCAGCTGGGCTTCCAGACTGAGACAGACTAGGGAAAAGGCCACTCCCGAAACAATTTCCCATTGAAAAACCTATGAATAGGAGAGAAGCACTGTTAAATATAGTGCCAGAGAATGAACCCACCAGACTGGAAGGCATTCAAAAAATATCTGAGGAAGAGTTGGCTCCTCAAATTAGATTTGACTTTAATGATGGGAATGGCGTAAAGACCCTGGGACCTCCTTTTGCTGATCTGGCATGAAACAAAATGAGAAGAAACAATGTCTGCAACAGTGGGCTCAAACATAAAACAATCCTGTGTATGGCACAGCATTGGGTAGTGTTTTGTTCTGCTGTACGTAGGGCTGCTATGAGTCAGATCTGACTCAATGGCACTTAACAACAATAAACTTTCACAGAATAGGTTCCACACTTTTCCTAGATGCCTCTGGCTGTGATATATTACTTTACTTCCACTTCTCACTCAGGTTACAGTTCCAGCAGCTGCACCAGAGCTGTACATTTCATTCATTTTTATCATGTTCACAAGCAAACAGGCCTCTTCGTTTTACTGAGAGCAATTGGCTTCTGACCTTATCCCTCCTTGTAAGGCAGCTTAGATCCCCTGGACACCCAGGTGCCTCTCCTGTATCTGCCTGTCTTGGTAATGAAGAGGACGTGTTGCTCAGTCATTTATTCAGTCATTTGTATTCATAGGAAAGCATAAAAACAATTTTCTTAATTACAGTCCTTGATGCTACACTGTGTCTCCCAATTTTCTATGTGCAGTTTCATCTGTATAACAGGCACTTTACATGAATTCGACACCTTTAATTGCCAGGGAACTTTCTCCAGGAGTGGTAATATGCAAAAAGGGAAATCAACTTCCAGGATTCCATTTAAAGAATGTTTATTTGCCTCTGGCCTTATTGGATTTGGGGAGTCTGGCTAAGTGCTGCTTTGTGATTTGCATGTACAAACCAAGATTATGCTTCTGCTTTCTTCTGTTCGTTTGCTAATGAAAATGCTGGGTTTTTAAAATTTACCTGCAGGTGAAGATTTAGAGCTCACTCTCTCTTGATACTATCATGAAAGGAGGAAATGAATAATTTGATTATCTGTAAAACATGGAGGGAGGAATACTGCAATGTTTCACCATAAAATTGAACTTTGTGAATCTCTCCGCTAAGGATTGCAGGAAGTAGTGTCAATTCTATGGCCTCCATCCAAATGCATGGAAAAGGTTCAGTAGCTCTAGGTTTTGTGGGTAGAAAGATTTATGATCTCAGTCTACTGTACAGGATTTCAAAAGAACTGCTAAAAAGCAGATAACTGAAGGGGATGCTAAAGCCCTCTGGTGAGGCAGAGCTGTTGACTCACCTGTGAAATCGTGCATTAACATTAATTGACTTAATTTGTGTCCATAGGCTGGCAAAATCCAGGAAAATCCAACCTATATTTGCATCTATCTTAGACAGGACTAGTATATATTTAGGACCTCAGATTTCAAGTCTCTTGAAAACAGAAGCATTATATTTGCCTTATCCCGAAACAGTCAGCCACTGAAAACCCTATGAGGGTCGCTATGAGTCGGATACCGATTCGAAGGCACCTAACAACAACCACATACTTGCATTGGGGCACTGAGTTAATGTAAAATTTTTGTTGCATTTCCATTATTTCATATTTTTCTAAAATCTGATGAGTAAAATTCCTGTTTGTTTTGAGTTGTTTTAGAAATCGAAGCCTGCAGAAAGTGCTTTCTCCTAGGGATAATAAAAGCAAATGGGAAACCTACATCTTGGCAGAGGATTGTGTAGTTGTTGTTGTTGTTGTTGGCAGAGGATTGTGTAGAGAATGAGTTAATTACCTTATATATAGAGGGTGAGAGTGGAGGATGAGGGATGTTGGAAGAGCAACAGGTGGGAATTTGATGAGATTGCTAGGAAGTGAACTAGTAGTAAGATGAGCTGAGGAAGAAGTCTTCAAGAGTAACCCTATAAGCATTTAAAGAAAATATTTCAATAAATCTTCTAGCAACTTATTTTTGTTGTTGTTAGGTGCCATTGAGTCAGGTCTGAGTCATAGCAACCATAAATACAGCAGAATGAAACACCATCCAACACTCTACTATGCCCCAAATCTTTTTATATTTGAGCCCATTGTTGCAGTCACTGTGTTTCTTCTCAGTTTGACTCATGCCACATCAGCAAAAGGAAGTCCCAGGGGCTTTACTCCATTCACATCACGAATGTCAATTCTACTTTGAGGGAGCAATTCTTCTCCAGTTATCTCTTGAATGCTTTCCAGCCTAAGGGGCTCATTTTCTGACACTATACTTGACAGTGCTTCTCTGCTCTTCATAGAGTTTTCAATGGCTAATTGATTTGGGAGTAGGCTGCAGGGTCCTTCTGCCCAGTCTATCTTAGAAGAGAAGCCCTGGTGTAACCTGTCCATGATGGGTGGCCTATTGGTATCTGAAATACTGGTGGCATAGCTTTCAGTATCATAGCAACACGCAAGCCCTCACAGCACAATAAGCTGACAGATACATTGGGGTTTTGCAACTTAGTCAAATATCTGTGTAACTGTCTGCCTGGGTCGGTATGTGTGTCTGGCATATTTTGACTCAATCTGAGAAGGAAAATCATTAAATGGTCAGTAATTTTTATTACCAAGCAGTATGTGAGACAAATATCTTCACTCCCCTCTTGGTGTTTCCCCTCTTTGAGATATGTGTTCGGCATGAGGAGGGGATTCAAGAGGGGATTAAGATGGATAGGAGTAAATCTCAAGATTGAGGAGAGTAGGGAGGTGGCCATTAGCCACAAAGCATATAAACCAAGAGAAATACTTACTAATCTCAGAATGCACAGTTCTAAGCAAAGATGCTGTTCAATTTCAGAGAATTCCCTGGAATCATAGCTGTTGCCATCTCACCACCCATTTGTTGCCTTCACTTGATCATGAAGATGCTATTTTCCCTACTGGGTTAGGTTGTCTTTCTACTTCCATAGATACATGGATTCTTGCCTCAAATTCCTTCTGACGTCTTGCTTAGTGCAGGTAGCAGCTTAATACTGGGTCCCATTTTTATAAAAATCCCAACATATGTAACTAGCATAGGAAATTGTAGAAGAGCAATTCATAATATTTATCTTTATCACTATCTCTGATCAGCAAGAAAAAGAGCAGTATAAAGTATAGATGATCAATGGGTGATGGCAAACTAAGTAACTTCCTAAGCTGTGGCTCACTATCTGACTATATAACTGAATGTTTCCACATACTTCCTATTTCAGTTTTGAGAAGAATATGCTCAATGTTACAGCAAGAGTGCTGATTCTTTCAATGGCCTTGAATGCTTCTGGTGGCCAAGGACATTCTTCCCAGAGAAAATGATAGACTGTGAATAACATAGTGTTACCCTTGTGGAGTATTTTAGTATTAAACTTGGAAAGAACTATTCCTTTAGTAAATATGACAAAGAATATGGCATTTGGGAGACTTTTCATCAATTCTTAAAAATTCTTGTGTTTCTTTCCTTCATCTATCCATGGGGGTAATATCTCCAAATATTTCTGTACCCCACTGTATAATGATAAGAAGTAGGATGGAGAGGGTAAACAAAAGTGAATAGGCTAATTATTGTTATTGCCAATTGTTTTTCAGATTTTCCTTGGCCCATGAGTTAGTCTTCCACAAAACCTGAAAGTTACCACAATCATGTCACCTATGACATTTAGGACAAAAGATATGTGACATTTAAGATCTGGAGTTCTGGGTAAAAGTTGAAACACATTATTTTGAACATCAATGATGGAATTTCTCTGAGGATAATGTGTCAAATGTGGAGTCAATATAAATTCCTTGGAGGTAATGATGAGCTTTTGATAGTACATGAGAAAGAACAATGTCAGGTGTTGGTGGTGGTGGTGGTGGTGGTTGTTGTTAGGTACCCTCAAGTCGGTATTTGTCTCATAGCAACCCTACATGCAATAGGTGAAACACTATTGTCAGTGCTTTTCTGCTATTCATAGGGTTTCCAATGGCAGATTGTTTTTTGGGAGTGGGTTGCCGGGTCTTTCTCCCAAGCCTACAGCACCTGGTGTTTCCTGGTGGTCCACCATCCAAGTACTAACCAGGCCCAACCCTGCTTAGCTTCCAAGATCTGACAGGATTGGATGGCACAGGCTACAGCTGCAGGCCAAGGTCATGTAGGGGATACATAATATATTTCAGTTGATAAGTCCATATGTGTCTGAAGTGAAGAACTAAAATGTCTGTGTTTATTCTGTACCTCTTATAATTTTATACTTCTGAAAATTCTATAATCTAGGAGAAGGAAGGAGAGAGAGAAAGAGAGAGAAGAGAAAGAAAGGAGAGAAAGAGAGAGTGCAAGTACAAACAGGGGGGTAACATCTTACCCCCCTGGCTTTTTCTGTCTTATTTTGCTACATAACAAAATATGAAGTTAACTAACTCAAGTGAGAGCCATTCACAAAGTTCCTTGCAAAAAGAGCACTGCTGCACTCAAATTATGTTTTGACAGTTATGAACATTTTTAGTCATTCTGAAAAGAAGGTTTGCATAATTTTGTCATTTGGCTAATGCTTTTTTGGAAAAACTACATTGGTGCCAAAATAATTTTGGAGCTTACAGGGGAAATATTCCAGTTTAAATTGCTTTCCTTCTGGACTTCCAATACCAGCATTTGCTATTTATTTAGTAAAAATGTTGTTGTTGTTGTTGTTAGGTGCCGTCGAGTCGGTATCCGACTTATAGCGACCCTCATGTGGTTTTCAATGGCTGACTGTTTCAGGATTGCCTTGGGAGTGGATTGCCAGGCCCTTCTCCCATTTTGACGGTGCTGGGAATTGAACTCAGGACCTCAGAGACTGCAGCACAGTGCTCTACCAACTGAGCTAAATCCCAGCCCTTTAGTAAACATATTCTTCTTAAATAATTTTAGATTTACAGAAAAGTTGCAAGGATAATACTACCATTATTCTAAACTAGAAAAAGAATTTAAGCAAAATAGTGTTGTTATTATTATTACCATGCCTTATATTTTCAGGAAAAAAATTTCTTAGGTAGAGCATAAGACATAGACTAACTCCTTTTCAATGAGCACAACTTGACTTCAGAGGATTAGTCTATTCTTGACATCCCATTGTAAACAAATGCATACCATGGACAGGTATCTTATAACTCTTTTCAAATGTAAATTAATTCTCCCAGTTCACCCATGAATTAAATATTTCTATTTCCATTTTATATGCAGTGATTATATTTGCTAAGAGTCAAACACTTATAAATTACATAAGAATGAAAAGAATAAAGTTAATTGAAATAAGATCCTTATGGTTCAAGAGTACAAACATATTTTCTTACAGTTCATAAAATTTGTACTATATTAAAAGTATGTTAATTAGCACACATATGCAATGTCAATTCTTAAAGATTTTAGACATCAGTTTCTAACTGGAAATTCAAAGAGATCAATTCTCGCTGTTACTTTCTCATTTTCCATTTTTTTTCTTTCTGTATTTTTTTTTTGTAGTACTGGGGTGAGTTTCAAACCTGGGGCCTTGCACATACTTTGTGAAGTGCTTTACCACTGAGCTGCACCCCCACCTCCCTTTTTATTTCTTACTTTGAGGCAAGGTTTTGCTAAGTTATGCAAGCTGCCTCTGGCCTCAAACTCATGATTTTCCTGCCTCTGCCACTCAGTTGCTAGGATTACATGTGTGCACCACTACACCTAGCTTCATTTTTCATTTTCAAGACAAAATGATATTTTGACATTTACCGAAATAATCATTTCACTAATGATACCCCAAAGCAGAGCATGAAACAAGGATTTGGGCATATTTTGCAGGTTACTTCAGGAAGCAGAAGTGAAGAGTTTGGCTAGTGGGACAAGGAAAGAAAGAAAGTCAGTGAAGGTTTTGGTTTTGAGCTGGTTTCCAGTGTGGAGAATGGAAATTCAGTCAAGTGAGGATCCTCTGAGGAGTCATTTTGAAGACACTTCACAAATATTTCATCAGAAAATGAGAGGCTGGAGCATTTGTCTACTGTTTTTCACCCCCTCACACTGTTTTGAATGTTGCTCTTAGGGGCCTTAACTGCTTTGAAATTCTTGGATACTTGTGTTCATGCTGAATGGCCTTAGAGAATGTGGTAGGGCAGAAAAGTACTGACTTTGGCCTGCTGAGAAGGAGAGAAAGGCAATGTGTGTGGAACTGTCCATCACAGCTGTGCTGAAATCATGGAAGCTTAGAGGAGAAGTCACACAAGACATCCCCAGTGTCTGTTACCCTAAGTGGCTGTTAGCACTGGTTTGCATAGATTTATCGGCATTATAGCAATTCTTATTAAAAAATATGTTAGCAGAATGGGCAGTTTTGTGGAGGAGATAAGATGCACATGTTTAATGGATTTTTATGTCAGAGAAAACAAAATTGAATTGTGAAGCTGAACATGTTTTAAGGTTAATATATTAAGTGGATGTTGATTTAAATTGAGAAAGTTTAAGACCTTTCTGTGTTTATGGTCAATCTATACACTTTGTAGTTATTTTGTGTGGTATACAATGCTTCCTATTCATTAAAATTAGTTTTTTAATAAACACATTTATTTACATCTATTAACAAAGATTCGTGAGAAATCTATTGTGTCCAAAATACTGTGCATATTACTCCACTTTATGATCACTTGAGCAAAAATGTGCTCTCATTGATTTTTATTGCCTTTTCAGGAGATCTAGAAAAGAGGGATATGCTACTTGTTAAAGCCCCATGAAACCTATTGTCTCCATGAACTGCAGAAAATTTATATGGCTTGAGATGTTACATATCACAGTATAAGAAAAATCCTTTGAAAGGTAGTGTTTGTGATAGTGTTATTCTTGAGGAATGTAAAAGAATCTTCTCTTGTTCATTGAATGTTACAGTACTCCAAGTTTACTTTTATTTTCCCCACATTCTTCCAGTGTAAAAGAATCAGGCCATTCAAACAAAGCTTGAGGCTTATATAAGCAGCAATTTACTTTTGCATGCCAAAAAGAATTTTAGCAAATGGTGTCTGTTTACTAGAGCAGTGAGTGGTCTGGGGACTAGAAAAACCTGCTTTGACAGAGAGCTGAATTTTATAACCCAGGTATTTTTGTATCACTTTTTCCAGGTAAATTGGAGATTATTTGGAATCATAAAGATAATGGAGCAATCTGCTTCACAATAACACACAAGTATTTGATTTTACTTTGTTATTGTTCAAAAAATGTCAGTGAGATTTTTCTGAAGCAATTGCTTTAGTGTTAACAAACTCTAATCACTTTTTAATACTTAATACATCATCTAATATTAACATTAAATGCACTCAGTAATGTCAGCATAATAGTGGATTACATGATGAGTTAGTTATATTTGTCCCAATGCACAGTAAATTCTTATTAAATTTGAAAGTATTGACTTGTATATTGCCTATAAATATCTTTGGAAAAACCCACCTAGTGGTACATGTTGAGCGACACAATGAATTAAAATGAAATCTTTTGGACAAATGGTTTAGGGTGAATTTATACCAAATATGCCATAATTTGGAAGAAAAAGAAAGCAAAGGAGACAGATATTTAGTTTGATGCTTTATTTCTCACCATATACACATTGGAATAGACACAGTTTCCCAAAATAGCACATGTTAATACTGCACTTTCTTGGAGAAGAATCTTTGTCCCATAAGGACACAATGGTTAACTCCCAAGTGATGAAATGAGTTAGCATACAATTTTCTAAAACTTGGTAGAAGGAGGGCAAGATTTTCAGAAGCACATCATAAACAACATGCAAGTCAACAATGTGGTCACAGTGATCTGAAGCTAATTGCTACAGGGTTTTCAATTTCGTGTGTAGTGCCAAAGCTTAGGTTCATGAAGGGTGTAGGTTCCTGAGCTAGCTCTGACCTCTATGTTTAGCATAATTTTATAACTTCATATCTGTTAAAGACCTCTGAATAACATACATATATATGCATATTTTTCAATTGATAACAACAATGCAATATAGAAAAAAGACATATATATATACATATTTTTCCCTTGGAAAATTAAGACTATAAGAATACTTTTAGAATTTTAATACTACAAGACAAATAGTATATGATATTTCCTATAGGTAATAAATGAAATTCATGAGGTTTAGAAAATAAACATTAACTCACCATGTACCTTTCCCATTTTATACCGGGTGTGGTGAATATTTTCTCACCAAATGTAAGTACGGGTAGGTCCCTTACTTCCTTTACTTTTCCTTTCTACTAGCTGCCTTCCTTAATCAATCCCTGATGAATTGGGCTTGCATTGGACATTTATCCTTAGTATGTACAGCTTTGCTCTAAGGTTTGTTTGTGTCTTTCTGTACGCATTCATCGTATTTATCTTCTGTGGATTGTCTTTCCTTTAGCTATTTAAATCAAATCTATCTTTGAAAGAAAAGTCTTTCCTCTGTACAAAGTCCTCCTTCATGGCTTCAGGTCGCCCCAACACTCCTTTGCCTATAAAGATTTCAGTTGTTCATAGTCTGAAACCTCACAATGTTGTTTCCAATTATGTATTCTGACTTTATTGTATGTTTATGTGAGAATACGTAGTTACTAAATTGTAGCCTCCTTGAATGCAGAGGCAATATTTGAATCTTCTTTATTTCCCATTATTACATTAGGTGATGGATATGAGTGTTCTGTCAAAATTGGCAGTCATGATACATACAAGGAATTGTTCTGATCATCATCTGGCACACTTAATGCGGTACCTTTCGATGCACCAGGGGAATTGTTTACAATAGTACCAACAAAAACAACAACAAATAAATTATCTAATTGTGAAGATGGATCGATGGGAAAATCAGACCTCATCAAGATTTTAGAATATATTCCTTAGGTTGGGATTCATTGATTTACTTACTTAACAGAAATTTGGGAATACCTCTTACATTTAGATAATTTATAGAATCCAAGGATGAAAGGAACTTGCCCTCAAGGACATTTTGGGTGAGTTGGTTATTAAGAATCATTTAATAACTAAGAATCTCAAAGCCTCTATGCGGGGAATCAGAACCCAGTGGTGTTCAAAGTGTGCCCAGAGAACTACTGGGATCAAAATCATCTAATAAATGGGGAAGAGACAAAGCATATTTTAAGATAAGTTTTCAGGTAATTTTTATGTATTACAAAAAAGGAATTTTTTTTCCTGACTAGGCAGTATTTGGCTTTCCTCCTGGGGCATCTTGCACCATTTCAGGAACATGTTGTTACATGCAGTCAAGTCGGTGTCTCACTCATAGTGACCCTACCAACAACAGGTGAAACAGTATTGTTAGTACTTCTCTGCTATTCATAGGGTTTTCAATGGCTGATTCTTTGTTTGGGAGGGGGTTGCAGTCCTTCTGAGCCTACAGCACCTGGTGTTCCCAGGCGGTCTCCCATCCAAGCTACCCTGCTTCGCTTCTGAGATCTGATGGGATCAGATGCCACAGTGGTATGGCTGCAGGCTTCATGAACACAGAGTGTTCTTATTGACTTCTGAATGCAGATCTTTAGTTAGGTGGCATATTACTCCAGTGTCATATTGTTATTTGTTTTTCTTTTCTGAAGACTTCATCATTATCAATACTTGCCCAAGAAATTCTTGAATAAATTCATATCCACTCTTTTTTGGCAGTCAGATAATAACCATAGGCACAAGAATTAAGTCCATTACTCTGTAAAGAAGGAAAGACTCCTTTATGGAGTTCCAGGAGCTCTAGCAAACTCCATCGATTATCCCATTTTTTTTCTAAATATGCCAAGTGTTTCCTGACAGTTAAATCTGGTGATACTATAATATTTTTCTTGTTTTTCACATTCATAAGAATGGAAAGAGCCTTTGTTTCCTTCAACAAATTTCTGAAGCAGTTTTACACACATGGAGTGTTTTTTGTTGGTTTCTTACAGGAACTTCTGAAATGCCAAACCTCTACTTAGTTCTGTAAGGAAGAAGCCATATTACGGAATTCACCTCTACACATAATTCTTACCAAGTAAAGGAGGAAAAGGTTAAATAGATATTTTAGAATCATCAGCTTTTCCATAATTTAAAAGTGATTTTCTGAAAATGAACATTTGCCAAATAACATTTTCTTCAGCTTAAATATATTTAACAGAACATTTATAATTTTATGTAAGATATTTCAAGTCTAGGTTTAGTCTTGAATGAAGTTAGATGAATCTTCCTGCTCTGAGAGAAGTGATGTTTATGGAGGGATGAGATTTTGATGAGGGAAGGGAGAGAAAAAAATCCTTATCACTATATGGCTCTGTAAGATTTCTTCATGTGTGTTTGTCTAAAATTTTTAATTTTTTTCATTTTAATCTTGGTTTTGGTGGCTATCTCCTGTTGGCAGTTATAGAAATAGAAAATAAATTATTTGAGATTTTCATGTTTGTGTCCTCCTGGGGCAATGACTAAAAGTAAACATTGGAAAGAATTTTTCTTTGAGCTTGGGACTGACAAGTTGCTTTTGAATGTTCTTACATTCAGATCTAGTTTCCTTACTTCATAGATAAACATTCCAAATCCTCTGTGAGTTGTAGTTGAGAAGCAAAAATAATATTGAATATAATATTCATAGAATTCATAGAATTATGAGTTAACTATTTGAAATCTTTTCCTACAAAGTGTTAATGTTTTTTCTCTTATGTGATCTTATAGATTTGAATAGTTTAGAATGAAAAGAGCAGACCCAATCTGTTTAGACCTAGGTTTACTAAGACATATTGTCCTAACTTATTTGAACATATCTGAAAATGAAACAATTTAAGTATCCATTTAAGACTTAGTTACACTAAGCTAAGCTTTAGCTACAGATTCTTCTTCAACTTCATTATTTGTTTACCACAAATCAGTTATTTCTTTTGGTGCATGGTTCTGTGCATTTAACCTATTTAATAATGTTTATGGATTTTGGAATTCTCCTATTTATCATATACATATGGAATATTTGTGTTGTATGTGAAAATTTATAAATATATTCACAATATTGAGGAAGAGGCTGCAAGAGGGAATTTGTGTTTGATTGTTTTATTCATGATCTGTGCCCATCACTCACCTCAGGTGTACGATCTAACCAGACATGCAACAATTAATGAAATTGGAAGTAATAAAATAACTCAAGGAATTTTATTAAGGGAGTCTCTTTATTATATTACTTCATTCCATCAACAATTTTTAATTTAGTTCTTTATTTTTCATTTGATAGCATATTAAGTTTTGATTATGTATGGAAATTTCACAATTTAGCATACTGTAATAAAAAGAATACTTATGGAAATTATACCTCTTCTGTGTAAATCCAACTGTCTATTGTATATTACACAGGAACATTTAATTTTATGATGACATTTACTTTAAGTTGAAACTGCATTCTTCTGAATTTCTCATGTAGTCTAAAACTAAGAGATTAGCAAATAACTTTTTAAAAATTAACATGGGAAAACTGAGCCCATATATTAAATTTTCAAAGGTCAGAAGAGTGTATCATGTTGTGTCTATATCATGTAAAAGTAATCATAATTTTTTAACATCTGGTATTATCATTCATATACACTAAACATGTATATGCACATATATATGTGTATATATAAATATATAAATTAGAACTTAATTAGAACATCAACTTTCAAAATGAAAAAGTATTTTCTCCATTTTCTCTCCTACCTGTAGTAACACTAGGGAAGCAGCATGGATGCTTCATTCCTGGTCCCGTCATCAGATAAATCACAACTGTGCTGATACTGTGATGGAGATAATGTTGACTCGGTATCTACCAGTGTGCTTAAGACATAGTAGATGCTCAATGATGTTCCTTTCTCTAATGGAAAAAGTCTAATGTTGTCCAGTCCCCTTTGCTAATCCATTCCTGCACATGTGCGTGTGTTTGTTTGCACTTGCACATGAGCTTATGTGATTTTGGATTGGGTCACTCTGGTGCTCTCTCTATATGACTCTAAGATTAATGCTTAATCCAGGATGAAAATTCAGTTAAATGGAAAATTTAATGTTGTACACATAGAGTTTTAGGGTATTTTGCTTACATTTGCTTAATGATAGGATGACAAAATAAGAATGTCTTCCTGAATAGATGAGGCCAAGTTTCCACTCCATATTTTGCAATGGGTTCTGGGTGGCAGACTTTCCATGAAGTAGCATTTTAAAACAAAAGTTTCCAAGACAGAATGCTTCATTAAAAAGGTAGGGAGTGGTAATTATCATTAGTAATTAGGTCCCAGAAAAAAATCCATGAAATAGAGATGTAGGATAGAGAAAATATCAGCACATAGGGCATTTGAATATACAGATACTTTTTGATTAAGTTATTAAAAAATCAGTGATTACTGAACCATCACCAAGAACAATTTATGCCCTTGGAGATCCGATTTGCCAAATCTCAGTAGGTGAATCATTTTGAAAGGGATTAAAATAGGACCTGACAAATTTCCTAATTTCCTTGGGTAGATTCACATTCATACTTGTCTAATACTCACTGGAATAGCAGGTCAACGTCAAAATTATAAAGATGAGATACTGATAATAGGATGAAATTGGTTTTAACTCTTTTAAAAATAAGGCCAACAGACTTTTGATTTGGAAATCTGTAAACAAAATATCACTAGCCTTTGAAAAAAAATGAACCAGTAAATGATAAGCAGGCAGGAAGGACAGACATTGCAGGCAACTTAGAATCCACAGACTATAAGTCTCAGTGGGAAGTCTTCATCTTGAAGTATAATAGCAGATTTTGGCTGATTTAGAATAACAACTAAGCTTTTGAGAAAGTTTCTGACTTTTAAGCTAGGTTCAGCTTGACGTGGCTCAGTAGTTTATACATGAGAATGTTCAAAGAGGATTTTCTTCCTTTTCAGAGAAAAAGGTAAAACCTTATTTAAATACTTGGTCTTATGTTGGGTATATATTTCAATATTAATTGAATCTTAGCTTATGTCTTCACAGTTATTTATGTTGGATGTTTCTTTGTTCCATCCATCATTTAGGAGGCTTGAGGAGTTAAGAGCTGAATTTATCTCAGTATCACTTCAACATGTCTCCTCGACTTATAATTTTTGTGTATTTTGAGGTTTATTTTACATTAAAGTTGAATGGTTATATGCTTTGTAAAATATAAAAATCATCTCCACATTTTATAATCATTGTGACAACCTCTAACAGACTGAACATGTTTGTCTGAAATCTCATTTTGACTCAATAAATAAAATATGTTTTTTCTCTCTTCTTTCAGCTACTCATGAAATAGCACAGCATTTTTGTTAAAATGAAATATTAAATGAAAACTTTAAAAATCTGCATATTGCTAAGTTATAGATAATTGGGAGGGGGAGAATCACATTTGATAAGGTTACTATGAATAATTGAAATTGAAGTCTAGATTTTATTGAAGCTTCATTACCCCAGAAAATATAGTGATTTCCCAAATTGAATGAAATAGGCTTTGCTTTCAGTGTCCAGCATTTAGCTCTTCCACAGATATGCCCCATTTTTGTAACACTAGTTTTAGAAGAAGAAAAATATGAGTCCTTCTCATGAGTTGAAGTATATAGATAGGGCCAGGACTTGTAAGAGCATTAGGAAAGACTTATTTGCTCTGTCTTCACATATATATGCATCTGCTGTTTCTTCTCTTTTGTGGATAACAGGTTCTCATTTACTTTGTGGTCTACTTCCTTCTAATTTACAAGTCAGTTTTGGCTAAGTGTTATCTCAGAAGCCAAGAAGGTGTCATCAAAAGACACTTTTGTGGTGGACAGATAAGTGTCAGTGACAGTGATATCCTCCAGCTCTGTGCTGAAATGGTCAGACTCTTTAATGGCACTATAATTTAAAGCCACGCTGTAGTTAGCAGGTTTTTCTGTCGGCTTCTGGTTACAGTTGCAGAGCTTTCTGAAGGCTGCACGGAATTTCTGGGACATGAGGTTGTAAATCACGGGGTTGATGGCACTGTTGAGATAAATGCAAATTCTGCAAAAGAGCAAGAACCAATTTTCTTGGAAAGGGCTGGAAAGAAATGAGTTGACAACCACAAGAGTCCTGTAGGGCATCCATAAAAGGGCAAACAGAATTACAACCACTGCCAGCATCTTGGTGACCTATGGAGAAATAGAGAGAAGCACAACAAAAACAAATGAAAACAAAGCAAAAAAAAAAAAAAAAAAAAAAAAAAAAAAAAAAAAAAAAAAAAAAAAAAAAAAACAAAAAAAAAAACAAAACCCTCTCTCTCCCCTCTTGTCTTCATTTCTCAAGGTGTACTCTGAGACAAAGACTTGGGGGGCAGGTCACTTATTTGAGAGGTAAACCCAGGAACCAGGATTGAAGGTGAAGGAGAGAGGAACAACTGACTTGGGGTGTTACTGAGATAGTTCCACTTGGGCAGACACAGCTCAAGTAATACATTTCAGAATTATCTCAGAAGGAAAGGCAGGGACATTTATCCATCAGTTGCCTGCTCTCATGTTTTGAAGGATTCATTTAGAGCTTTTAATTCCTTTGCACTTCCAGGACTTTCTAGCTTGGGAACTCCTGGGGGCTTTATGGAGGGACTTGAGGCAGAGAAGAGGAGAAATAAACAGGTACCATGGACACCTCAAGTGGGATGTGGTCTGCAGGCAGGCACCATTCACTACTGTGGAGCTGAAATCAGAGCTGGGCTAAGAGGGTGTTAGCACAGGTCGTGGAGTAACTTGTGTGTTATAAGTGTTAGGAGATCTTGGGTCTAGTCCTATCTTTCCTTACCTTATGTGTGGCCCTAAGAAATTTCCTTAACCTTTCTTATAGCTTATCTGTAAAATGGACCCAATATTGCCCTCCTAAAACAAATGAGGTAATATAGTAGTGTGAAAAGGATAAAGCAAAAATGCAATGGTTATTGAATGTCTACTCTGTGCCAGATGCAATACAAGGTGTTTTATTGTTGTTGTTAGGTGCTGTTGAGTCGGTATCCAACTCATAGCGACCCCCATAGGGTTTTCAATGGCTGAGTGTTTTGGGATTGCCTTGGGAGTGGATTGCCAGGTCCTTCTCCCATTTTTGCAGTGCTGGGAATTGAACTCAGGGCCTCAGAGACTGCAGCACAGCGCTCTACCAACTGAGCTAAATCCCAGCCCAAGGTGTTTTATATTTATCACAAATATAAAAATACAAAGAAGTTTAAAACCTTCCAAAATAGGTATTGTACCTATCATCTTTCCAGATCAGAAAATGGAAGGAGAGATGCTGATCAGTATGTTGGTGAGAGTTGTAGAGTCTTAGAACTGGGACTAGAATCCATGTCAGCCTGAATCCCAAGCTTTTGCTCTTCCCACTGCAGAGCTTTCTTTCAGGAAAAAGGGAGGTGGAGGACAAGAAAAACTTTGGAATTTTCCTACAGCTGATCCTACTTTGCAGTACAAGTAAGGCACAGGAGGCAGGATAGCTTAGAATGAGCTTAATATCCAACATTATCCAGGAAAAACATGACCAAACGGCATAATTTAGCAGATTCTTTTTATACTCACCCCAGCCCTCAATGAGATGCTGGTGACTGGTTTGGATTTACAGTTAGATCATCTGGCTTTGGCTCTACAAATTTTAAGAACTTAATCAAGTCATTAATCCACTTATGTATCTAAAGATATGCCTGATCATTTTGTCTCATTTACTTCACAGAGTTATTGAGGAATGAAATAAAATAATGAATGTGGTGGGACTTTGAAACTCTGAAGCACTGTGACTAATGACAATGTAAATGCACCATAATATTTCAACTACATGACGGAGACATAAAAATTGTAGCAGTGGTTGTCTTTGAGTGGAGAGAGAATAACTAATTACTATTAAGAGCAACATTTTATACATTTAAAAATAAGTCTTCAGTTATCTTCAGTCTCTCACAGCATTGGAGAGATTTCAGCTCCCACAGCCTAGACTATCTAGATGATCTGAACTTGAGAACTACCAAAATGGAATGAACTGATTCTTCCTCCCTCATTCTTTTCAATATCTCAGCTGTCTCAATGAAGCACCCAACAAGGAGCCTCCGTCTTTTTCTGGGATTGAGGGCTATTGTTCTGTCTTTAGAGAGGGACTTTTAGAAGTTCTTTCATGTAAAAATAAAGATTCCGTATCTAGACATCTACTCTGTCATTACCCTCTACTATAAACTCAGTTCCCACCCTCATACTTAACCCTGGTAACTGAAGTCATTGTGATCCCCTGTGCTAGAATGCCTTCTGATCCTGGGTTCTGTGATGCTTTGACAATACTTCTTCCATCCCAGCTAGGAAATCTCCATGAGTTTTGCATTGTGGTATAATGCTACCCTCTCTTGCTGTTACTCTTCCTTGATCTATAGTAATTGTTTGCTTCCTTCCTCAATTCTCCAAATATCCCTTGCTGCATGACTTTTCATCTATAAGCATGCTTAGAATTTATCACTTGTGAATGCTTCTCATGGGTACTATTTCCCTGCAATGGCCGTAGTAAGCTGTCTACCTATTCTCAAGTCACTGTGTCTCCTCTGCTTCCAGGGTCACTTTTTCTTCATCTTCAAGCTCTATACACTTCCTTCCAGGAATGTGTTTCAGGCCTTTCTGTTCTATCCCACTCACTACTTGCTGAGCTTTGCTTCTGATTCAGTGCATGTAGGATACAAAGACTCCATATTTTACCAAACAGAGAAGATGTGCTCTTTACATTGGTTCACATAATATAAGGTGAGACATTCCAGAGATTCTGACTTCTTTTAGAGGAATATGAAAGGATTTATAGCAAGACCTTTCCATTATGCTTCCCTCAGGCATGTAGAATTATCACTTCTCTTCATACTGAGCAATCTGTAAGATTGCAGAGGAAAGGAGGGTCCATTTATGTTTCAGGTTAACTGAAATCAGATTTTTCCTAAGCCGACTTTCAAGACTATAAGTAAATATTTTACTTAGTCCTATAAAATTGAAGTAATTATCACCCTCATTGTCATCATCACTGTAATTATCATCACCATTATCATCACACACATTCTTTCCTTTATCCTCTGCCTCATACTCCAGGTTCTCTGACATCAGGACACTGCTTTATTCCCTGCCAAAGATATAAGTGTCCTATGCCAGAATCTCTGGCATGATTTACAGCTAGATTGCTACTGTCCCATTCAAGTTCCTCACGAAGGCTTGGGTCATCTGATAAGTACTATTTAAATATCTTGTTTAATGCTTACAAAAACTCCCATGAGAAAATTAGCATTAGCCTTATTTTTCAAGTGAAGAAGTTGAAGTTTGGAGAGTTTATGTAATTTGTCTAATGACACATGAATAGTGACAAAACTAAGATTCAAATCCAAGTATACATAAGCCAAAGACCATACTCTTTATTTCACCCTCTCTATGAAAATCTTTTGCATTTTCAACAGTAAGATTTCTGGTGCATTATCTCCATTAAGGTCACCAAAACATTTAACTTCTTCTAAGTATAAACCGAACACATTTATTGCTGCCAAATTTCAGAAGAAAGGTTGAATTTCACCCACTTTATATTTTTCTCTACTACTGTCAGGTGAAACACGAATCCACATGAAAGTTCTACCTACCTCTTTTCACCTAATGTAAGCAAGGGGAGCAACCTTCATTGTGCTAAAGAACAACCACCTGTTTCAAGGTTAGTTATCTCTCCCTTGCACTTCCATAGCCTCCTGTGCTTACTTTGATATCACCCTCAATCATTTCATTGCAATGAAATACATTTGTCTCTTAGGTAAGCAGTGAACTTCTTTAAGATAGAGGTAAATTTATTAACTTTTCTGTTCTGAGAGATTTAGTAGTTTGTGATATAAACCAGCTTTCAGAAAAAGTTGGGTAAATTTAAGCATGGAAGGAATTATTTCAGAATGTGTATCTATGATCCTTAACTGAATTTTAATACTCCAATGTATTATTAGAGGATGTTTACAAACATTTTATTTTTTAATATTAAAAATTCCTCATGAATAGAGTTTAGTTAATTAGTAAAATGAGGCCTTAATATATTTTAGCTTTTTGTTACAAATATTTTGAAAGGAATTTTAAGGTGTGAAATGAAGGAAATATAATGATATTTCTTTTGTTTTGTTTTCCAGTGAGATCACACAGAGTACATATAATCTCATAATTATTTTTAGTTAATTTCAAATATATTTGTGTTTAATCACTTTCGAAAATGTTCACAAGTTTTTAGTAGAGCCATTACTTAGAGTTTAGCAGCTCTTTCTCAACACAGGAAGAAATACCTAGAAAAGAAATGCCTTGGAGATTATCTTTCATGCTCAATTAATTTCATTAAGGTTGTTGGAGTTTTATTTCTGCTATTATTTCTTAATCCCAAATAAAGTGAAAAAATGTACATTTGAAATTGGACCATTGTTTTTAAGCATTGGAGTTTTTGCTAGGGTAGTGTGTGGGCTATGCAGGAATATAAAAGACAGTTTCTCTACTACAGCCTCTGCCTTAAGACTTGAAGGTCTTGAGAAATAGCGTGACACAATTGTGAAAAAAATGAGCTTATATTTTCTACCGGGAAAGAACTTATCCATTCATTGTAAGTTACTCACTTGCATCCTTACGGTGTACAAATGTACTGGCTCTTGAAAATTAAACAGTGATTCAGAGACAGATTTTCAACACATTTAGCTACCTTAAATCTGAGGGCTACATATGCTAAGGCAGGTGGAAGTTCTGGGATATCAGAGTACCTGATCTAGACTTGGAGTTGACAGGTGGTTAGCAAGGGCTTTCTGTACCAAATAACATTAATGCCAAAAATGTTTGTGTGAGATTTGTTGTGTGACAGACTATCTAGAAACATGTGAGTGAGGTATAGTATGCAAGTTTCAGTCTCAGGCTATTTAAAGAAGTGGAGCTATCTCTTTCCCTGGCAGGCCTGTGGAAACTACAACAGCTATTCTTTTATAGAACAAAGTGATATCACACTCGGTGAAGTACTTGGCCTCCATTACTAGGACAGAAGGAGAGATGCAGCTGCCAAAAGATGTATAGCTGCAGGGCAGAGAGTTGAGTTCTGACAATGCCAGATCTGTGGAACCATTTTTGTCAACATGGAATCAGGAAGCCATTTATGCAGAGTATATAGAAGGCAAGCAAAGGAGACTATAAAAATAAATTGATTAAAACAGCTTTCAAAGAGACAGCTTGCCAGCAGAGATGGTTGAGATCAGCAGAGCAGGGACAGGAAGACATAGGCTGCATGGGCCTCTGTCTTCAGTTAAGGATTATCTTCTTTGTGAGGATAAGATGGAAATTTTAATATCAAGCCCTGCCAGGTATCTTTCTTCTTTATTGTGTTTAAATCCCTGAGGTAGGTAGCAAATAGTTCTCATAAGAGAGTTTGGGTTTGGTTCTTTTCAACACACTCTTTTGTCATCATAAAACTCTTGGATGGAGATGCTACTCAGAGACTTTTAAAATGTGAATTGAATAGATTTCTATGTGGTTGTTAAAATTAAGGTTATAGTTCCTGAAGTGGATACAAATTTCCACTCTGAATTATGTGTGCTTCATGGAATCTTGTATGGATTATGTGTGCTTCATGGAATCATGTGGAGGAATCTTGTTTTACTATCATTATCACTAGTACTGGAATTCTTAGTATGAGTTCTGATTTTCTTTTTCCGGTGTGGAAGGTTGAACCCAGGACCTCACTCATGCTAGGCAAGTGCTCCAGCACTGAGCTGCACCTTCAGCTTCTGTTCTTTATTCTTAAAATAGAGTCTTGTTAAGTTGCTCAGCCTGCCTCTGGCATAAAACCTGGCCTTCCTGCAGTCTTAGGCTAGGTTCTGAAACTATATCTTGTTGTTATTGTTGTTAGGTGCTGTCGAGTCAGTATCCGACTCATAGCAACCCTCTGTACAACAGGGAAAACACTATTGTCAGTGCTTCTCTGCTGTTCATAGGGTTTTCAATGGCAGATCGATTTTTGGGAGGGGGTTGCCAGGTCCTTCTCCCAAGCCTACAGTTTCTGGTGTTCCCAGGAGGTCTCCCATCCAGGTACTAACCAGGCCCGACCCTGCTTAGCTTCCGAGATCTGACGGGATTGGATGCCACAGGGCTACAGCTGCAGGCCTAAACTATATCTAGGATATCATATTATATTTACTTATCACATTTCCTTAGCTTCCTCTGTGTTGGGATAGTTTCTCTATCAATCCTCACCCTTTTTCTAAATGGGCTTGATAGTTCCGAGGAGTGTATTTTGACATATTTCCCCCCATGTCAGCCTGTTGTGCTGTGGGGGCTTGTGTGTTGTGATGATGCTGAAAGCTATGCCACAGATATTTCAGATACTACTAGGGCCACCCATGTTGGATAGGTTTCAGCTGGGCTTCCAGACTAAGACAAATTGGACAGAAGGACATGGCAGTCCATTCCCAAAACAATTAGCCATTGAAAACTCCATGAATAGCATAGAAACATTGTCAAATATAGTGTCAGGAAATGAGCCCCCAAGGCTGGAGGGCATTTAAGAGACCACTGGGGAAGTGTTAACTCCTCAAAGTGGAGTGAGCATTAAATGATGAGAATGGAATAAAGCCCTTGGGACCTCCTTTTGCTGATATGGCACAACTGAAAATAAGAAGAAACACAGTGATTGCAACAATGGGTTCAAACATAAGAAAGACCATGTACATGGCACAGTGTTGGGTAGTATTTCATCCTCTTGTCTATAGGGTTGCTATGAGTTGGACCCAACTTGACAGCACCTAACAATAACAAATTACATATTTTATAAAATGTACCTCAGTTTGAGTTTGGCTGATGCTTTTTTCCTGGATCGACTGGAGTTATGGATTTTTAGGAGAAAGGCCATAGAAGTGAAGGGTCACTCTCAACACAGTGTACCCAGGAAGCATGCTACCAACTTCATCTGTGATTGACTGTATTATTGTGCATGGCTTTATTGAGATATAATATAAATATAGTGAAATTCACTCATGTATAGTGTACACTTCAAGTAGTTTTAGTATTTTCACAGAGTTGTGCAGCCATCACCACAGCCTAAGTTTAGACATTTCAGAAATACACTGCCCCTTAGCAGTCAGTATCTCCTTTTCCTGTACCTCCCTTAGACATAGACAACTACTAATCTATGTTGTGTCCCTATAGATTTGCCTGTTCTACACATTTTATATGAATGGAATCATAGTTCTTTCTGTATAACTGACTTCCTTCACTAGTCATAATATTTATAAGATTAACCATATGGTTGCATGTATTAGAACTTTGTTTATGTTGCTGAATAATTTCCTATAGTATGCATTTATTATATTTTACTTGTCCATTTGGTTCCACTTTTTGCCTATAGTTCTTAATCATACATTTATGAACATTTGTGCACAAGTTGTATATGGATGTATGTTTTTATTTCTCTATTTTTCACCTCATAGGAGTAGAGTTGCTCTGACAGAAGTGGAAGAGTATTGGTTTTATTTATTTTTTCAAAGATGTAGACATCTTTTTTGGCTTATGGAACAATTCCAAGAGGGAATGATTTATGATCTAGGGCAGAGAAGAAGTAACTGAGTTCAAGACTGAGGATAGTGTCCAGTGCACAAGTAGTAGGGCTGGCATTGCCTCAAGTATAGACACAAAGTTATCAGTCCAATATCTGCCCACCCTTTCTTAGTCATACTTAAGAGATCAAGACAATACCTAAGGAAATGCCATCTTTCATATCAACCCCCTGAATCCTTAATGGAGTTCCAACAGCAATTAATTGAGTTCTTTGGAAGTAACACAATTCTTTCATGCCATTAGGCCATTTTGTACTCATACCCCACTGAGATCTGTAGGGCAAGTGCTATCATTCCCATTTAGTTGGTGAGGAAATGGAAACTGAGCCCTAAGAAACAGAGAAATAGTCCATACAGTTCAAATGAAAGTAGTAAAGGCAGTTACTGAACCTATGTCTTTCAACTCTAGCTCTTGTTTTCTTTCTAGGTAATGACAGAAATCAACACGTTTAGTGAGTTGAAGATTTCTACTTGTTGTGAACACTGTCTGTGAACTCTTTGGAAAGGATTATATTGTTACCAGGCAATCATTGGTAACCTTGGAATCTGTTGTGTTTTTTTTTTCCTCCAAATTTTAGTGTTCCATTTAGAGTGCTGATTAGGGAGAAGAAAGTTGTCAGATGAGAGCCTTCACATCAATCTATTTCCTGGGGAAATAAGCAAACAAGAAAATTGAATATGCAAAAACAGTCAAAGAAAATAATGGAAACTTCCATTCTTTGGGAGACAGCCCAATTAATTGCAAGTCATTCATTAGATTCTGGTTACATAGGATCTGGGGACATTTTAATTAATAATCAGAGACCAACTTATTAGTCTGCCTAGGAAGTCATAAGAATTTGATTCATACCTCAGCTCCCTAGGAGATTTAGTTGGAATTCTTATACTGTTTCAGAAAAATATCTGAATTTTGATTCTGTGAATGATTCAGAAAAAAATCTTTGCATGGCCATGGGGCTTGCACTTGGACACTATTCTTTTGGAGATAAAGGTTGTGGTATAGTCCTGTGTGCTGGTGAGTGACAAAATCTGATATGTATAAAGAGTCAGAATTGACATCCAAAATCTTGGTTTTACTGTCCATCTCTGCTTCTGAGGGACGCTAGACAGGAAATGTGTCTTATGTCTGAAACTGTCCAAACATTGCCAAATTCTAGCACAAGTGCAAGTAGTAAGAAAGCTTTGTCAGTTTTAAAAAGGCAAAGCCACACAACAGGAGGTGACAACTATATCATTAAACTTGTATTTGAAAAATATTTCCTTCTTTTATTATGAGTGATTTTCAACAGCATCATAGCAGGTAATTTTAATTTGTGAGTAGGTTCTTTACCAATTTTTGATTTCACATAGTAAAATTCCAATGCCCTGTTTTTGCTTTTGTGAACCCAATAAATCAACAACAAACTTTCACATCTCTGATATACAAAAGATTGTGAAGAGTTCTTAGAACATAAGCCTTCTAGATAACAAATGCATAATAGATAATTGTATTATTATTGAATAAATACTTTCATCATATATTAAAATATACTTGTAGAGTTATGTGTGGGTTTGTTGTTGTTGTTAGGTGCTGTTGAGTTGGTATCCAACTCATAGCGACCCTAGTTACAACAGGCAAAACACTACTGTCAGTGGTTCTCTGCTGTTCATAGGGTTTTCAATGGCGGATTAATATTGGAGAGTGGGTTTCTGGGTCCAGTCTCCTAAGCTTACAGCACCTGTGTTCCCAGGAAGTCTCCCATCCAAGTACTAACCAGGCCCGACCCTGCTTAGCTTCTGAGATGTGATGGGATCAGACGCCACAGTGGTACCGGTATAGGCAATGTGTGGGTTTAGGATTCTTTTCTTTAAATTATCAAAGTGCCTTACTTCTTGTACTTCTGGCTGAAGTACTCTAATTTTCAGAAGTGTACTTCCTGCTGGAAACATTTCTCGATGAATGGGTATAAAACAGACTTTAATATTCTAATGCCATTCTGTAAAGGGTAGCAATACATTCTGTGTTTGGACTCTGTCCATGTTCTCCTGATTTCCAAATATTAACAAAATGTTCTAAAACTTGGAATATTTTGCTCTCAGCCCTCAGCAAAGTGATCAAAGACCTTTTGCATTTTGTTATATTAATTGAGCCAGTTGAAAGATAAACTTGACTTGATAATTGAATAAATCTGAATTTAGCAAAGCTTCAGCACTGATTGGGGGCTCTGGGAATTTCTTCTTGCAGACTCTTCTGCTTTGTTTTGACATATGTCTGGACATTCAGGTTTTAAAAGATAGTTATAATCAGTGTGGGGCACTTCATGTCATGGAGTGAGATCACTGGTGGGGTTTAAAAGTTGAATAATGGGACCAGAAAGGGGCTTAGAATCGATTCAAAGTCACTTGCAGTATAATAAAAGTGAATAGAAGCTGAGTGGTGATTCACAGTGAAGAGATCATGGACTGTCAGACTCTGCACTGTGCATTACTTACAGATTTCTTGACAAGAAACCACCCAGGGATGCAACTGCACAGGTTCTTGACTCCACCTGTCATTACTATATCTGAATATTCCATTCACAATAGCCATTCTGACAAGAATTACAGAGTGTTTTCTGGGCTCCCCTCTGATTAAAAACGTCCATGAAAAAATTAGCAGAGGTTCATAATAGAGAAACTTTGGTTGTATTTGATAACTTGGAGAAGAAGTAGGGCTTAAGGTGGGAATTAGTGATACAGGATTTTTAAAGTATAAAATTACAAGTAAGGTTCATCCAGTGAAATAGGAAAAATATTTTTTCCCCCAAATTCTACAGGGTGCTGAGGAAGGAAGGCAGAGATCTTTAATGAGAGAGACACTTGAGATGAAAGTGGACTCTGTATATCAGGAGGGCTGCATATACCAGTAAGGTCACAAGTTGGCATTGCCATTGGGAAGATACCAGAGTTGCAGTTACATGACATATTGCTATGCAGTGCATGATGTGACCCTTCCTCTGTGACACCCTCCATTCTCCTGGAAAATAAGTATCACCAAATACAAGGGTGAGCGTTTTGCTGTGGGAAATGGACACTACTTTGTGTTCAAGTCTGAAATGGGATGAGAGAGAGGCAAAAACACATGCAAAGTGGGGAAAAGTGCTGGATTGGATTCAATGCTGACTTAAACCAAAATTTCTCAGTATGAGAGAGTCCCCAAGTGAGTGTGAGCATTGCTATCTGAGACTCTCCGAAAGAGTGTGTCAGATGGGAACTGCAGTACTTTCTTAACATGTTTCAATCTAGGATGGGAAAAACACAATGAAAGTTGAAAGTAGTCTAATTTAGCAATAAGAAATAGCACATGAAAGGGAAGAAGAGAATTAAGGCATGGCCTATCTACTGTGTGCCAGGGAATGTGCTTGGTATTTTCTTCATAACTGTCCTACTTTATCTGCATTTTAAGGAGGGTAAGACTGATGTCGGGCTGGTATTTAGCTCAGTTGGTAGAGCGCTGCTCTGTAGTCTCTGAGGACCCAAGTTCAATTCCCAGCACCGCAAAAATGGGAGAAGGACCTGGCAATCCACTCCCAAGGCAATCCGGAAACAGTCAGCCATTGAAAACTCTATGAGGGTCGCTATGAGTCGGATACTGACTCGACGGCACCTAACAACAACAACAACAAGACTGATTTCAGCAAACTCATATACTAATGATCGAAAGCCACCACGGAAAAAACATATGCATTTGACTCCAAATCTTCTTTTTCTCCTTACTAGAAAACTTGAATGTCGGGAGGAAATATTTTTCCTGGTGTTTACAAAACCAAAAAACAACATTTGAGGTTAAAGGTTGGAATTGGTGGAGGCTGTATGTGGGAGGGGGAGCAGGAAGAATGAAAATGAATTTATATTTCTACCCAAGGTTTATTCCTATAACACCTACTAACGATATTCATATTCACACTGTGACACTAAGTTCAGTAGAACATATTTTGTTTCTGATTTCAGGGTTTTTCCTGATAAAACTGAAACAACTGTGTGCGAGGTAACATTTGCAGGTAGACTTGAAGATTCGATGCAGAACTGTCCACAATGCTAATGAGTATTTTAGTGGGGAGATTTCAGTATTGGTTATTCAGTACTGATAATTGTACATGATGGAAGGTTGCCTTCCCTCTTGTTGCTTGGACGTTTTCTTGTTCACAGGAGGTAGATATTTGGAAGCATGCCGAGAAAGAAAATGCTCAGCTGACACAATTGGGATTTAAATTACAATCGCATCTGAATTTAGAAAATAAAATGTCATTCTCAATTTTTTCTGAGCCATCCTGCAAAAATGCTACAGTTTACCTGCTGTGGGTTTGGCTTGCTATTTACCCTTTTCAAAGTGTTCTCTCTTCCAGGTAAATCAGTGGTAAACAGCTAAACACATGAGGGAGCCTGGCCTAATACATCTTGTTTTCGTTTTCTTACTTTTGCTCTCTAGGGCATGGTTACTGATCCTGGTCATTTTTCTGTTTGGAACTAGACCTTAGAAACTCTAAATGAAGCATCTCAGCTGGCTCTGAGCTGGGAATCCAGCTGCTAACTGTAACACTTCTCTGAAGATTTTGATCATTTTGGGGAGCAATACTTTCCAATCTTGTTTCTTCCCTGTGTTTGCTTCTCTGGCTATATGGGCTGGTTAGGGTGATACTGAGACCAAAAAACAGACAAGTGATCCCTCAGCTGCTCACCTCCTGGAGACAAGGAACTCAATTTTAAAATGTAAAATGTGCATGGTGGGGGAGAGGGAAGAATGGTGGTGGTGATTTCTAAACAGAAGTAAAACCCTCAGCACTGACAAATGTTTTATGGATGTTTAGTCTGCTCACTTCTAAAACTCTTGGACAAAGTCCCTCACCAAGCACCTGAAAGTGCCCGGGAAGTATCCAATTCTTTCTGCACCTGTGTCTTTCCCAGGAGAGACAGCCTGTACCATGCTGGGGCCTATCTGGGGTTATAGAACTAATTTTTTAGCTGTCTCGAAGGAATGCATAGAGATGGCTTAGATGGAGAGGGGGAATGTATGTTTCTCGCCTTCGTAGTTATTGTTAGGTGCCGTCGAGTCGGTATCCGACTCATAGCGACCCTCATAGGGTTTTCAATGGCTGACTGTTTCGGGATTGCCTTGGGAGTGGATTGCCAGGTCCTTCTCCCATTTTTGCGGTGCTGGAATCGAGCTCAGGACCTTAAAGACTGCAGCGCAGCGCTCTACCCACTGAGCTAAATCCCAGCCCTTCTTGCCTTCAGCAAACCATAAATATAATTTTTTCACTGATTTTAGCTTTCTGATGTGCTAAACTTGGTATTCAAAATGAAGACTTGGTTTTAAATCTGAGCTTTACCTTTCATTGCCATTCTGAGTTTACTGAGTCTTGTTGTCTGCATTAAATTATGTGAAAATATATGCATGCAGAATAATTGCAAAGAGGGCATGAAAACACATTGTAACATGCACTCTACCTTTCTAGTAAAAGAGGTTGTGATATTCTTTATCCTGCCTTGAAATCTGCATCCTCAGTAAGAGGTGGCAGCTTGGTCACTCTGTCAACAGATTGAACAAAGGTTCTTTGCATTTATCTGCCTCTTAGCTGTTAGAAACCCATTTGAATCTACAAGTTCTAAGAGGCAAACCAAGGCTTACTGGCCCTGGCTATAAGGTCCAAGCTTTCAACACAGAGTTGTATGCACCAAAGTCTCTCTTGGATAATACAGTCTGGGTTGCTTTGCAGTGTTATGTAGTGGTTAAGGCTGTGATTCTAATTCTAGTTCTGCCACTATCTGTATGAGATATGAAAAAATATATTAGTCTTCTAAGCCTCATTGTATTCACCTATAAAATATAAGCAGGTATGAAGGACAATGAGGGGCAGTATGTGGTGGCACGTATCTACTGTCCTAGCATTTGGGAGACAGAGTAAAGAGCATTGTGAGTTCCAGGCCACCCTGAGATACATAATGAGAACGTGCCTCAAAGAAGAAAAAAATAAACAAACAAAAAATAATAAAGGAGATAATTTTACATAATTTAGGGCCATGAGATTTTCCACCACAGGGGAAATGTGAAAGATTTAATTAAATGATGTGACACTTTTGATAATAATAATAATAATACTATATGGATCAAGTACTATATCTTACCATAGCAACAGAGAGTTAATTGAATTACTTAGTCTTTATTTGTGGATATTTTGGTATTTTTCTTCACTTTAGAGTAAAGAAGATCCAGGGAAGTTAATATTTCTAGAGAGAGTAGTGGGTACTAATCCTTCTCCAAGGTACTTGTTCTCATGTCTCCCTTCTTATTCTGCCTGTACTAATAGACACAATCAGAACGAATCCTGTTCGTCCACTTTTTGCCTATTTATTAGTTTTTCTTTTCCTCCTTAGAATGATGATTCCTTGGTAATCCCTGTCTAACTCTATTTGCAAAAAGCAATAAGAGGATCTGGCACATAATGTTGTTAGGTGTCGTGGAATCGTGTCTGACTCACAGCCATCCTACCTACAACAGGAGAAACATTATTGTTAGTGCTTCTCTGCTATCATAGGGTTTTCAATGGCTGCTTGTTTTCTGGGAGTGGATTGCCAGGTACTTTTCCCAAGCCTACAGCACCTAGTATTCCCAGGTGGTTTCAAATCTAACTACTAACCAGGCCTGACCCAGCTTAGCTTCTGATATCTGACAAGACTGGATGCCACAGTAGTATGGCTGTAGGCTTGGCACATAATAGGTATGATAAAAATTCAGGAAATGAATGAATAATTGAATGGACCAAGAAACCATTCATTAATACTCATCAAAGATCTATTGCCTTCATGGAACTACATGAGGCTCTTTTATACTTCTAGACCTAATCACAAGGTTCACTATTATTTTGTATCTTCTTTCTTTTCTGGTATATAATATCTTGATGGCAGGGGTACTGTCAGTTGTATATTTTTATCTTTTAGACCCTCAAACTATTTGGTATAAAAATACTTAATTTGAAAATCAAAATCAATGTGTAAAGATTTCTTCTCAAAAAGAGACAAGGCAGAACAAATTATGGTGATGTAAGTTTTCTGGGGAACAGTCTGCTATTTAGTAAAAATAAAGAAATATTAGCTATATTTTAAAAAGAACTCAGGAAAATGTAAAGAGCCAACAAGATTCTAACTCAATATGATTTATGCTTAGTTCATCTCTCATTACTAGACGTTGAGTGACACTGTTAATACATACCAAAGGGAAATGAGATTTGCCTTCAAAAGATACAAATCTCCCTCCGATATGTGTTCTTGTTGTCTTATCTGTCTACTGTCATGTTCAATCATTTATGGCTTCTCTGTTACAGAGTTGTAGAAGGATATTTCTCTCAATGTCATTCTATGCCTATAGATTATAAATTTGTCTTTTTAGAGTCTGTTGAAACAAGGATTCTCTAATGCAATGAGCAAAACATTTCCTTTAGGAGATACAGACTTAAGATGAAAGGGCTGTACTAGTTGCTAATTTAGGCTGCTTGTGGTCAGCTTGAACTTTCCTGTCTTTGGTAATTTTGTGGAATCCAAACATTTGTTTAATATGTACTTATTTAATGAGCATTTGTCACACAGTGAAGCCATTAGAAAATACTCTTTACTGACTGTACATCAAGCCCTGCTCTAAATACTTCACTTATATATTAGTACATTTAATTTTGACACTAGCATATGAAGGAGTTATTGTCAAATCTCCATTTTGCAAATGAGAGAATTCATGTACCACTTACAAGTGGTAAAACTAGGATTTGAATCAATCAGAACAATCTCTTGTCCTACCTCTTCCTAAACAGGTGAGGATTAGAAAGAGAGTTTGTTATACTTTCTCTTACAAAAATGAAGAGAGTTAACACAATATTTGGGTAAGGGAACATTTACCATAGACTTCTCAGAATCACTGACCTACCTAATAGGACTTCTTTCACTATTGGGGAATATTTCAGTTCTGGATTAGATCTGTGAATGCATTGTTTTTTAGAATGGGTGCTGAAAAAAATGTGAAATATGATTGAATCATGTCACTGACGCTATGCTTCCTGTGCATAAAAACCAAATGACCTATGTGGGTCAACCTTGTTTTTCAACATTGCATCAATGGTAAAGACTTGGTTGCATTTCAAAGAATGATTTATAAATGACATTTGCTTGTGTCTACATATAAAATCAAAACAACACCACACTTTGAAAATGGGCTATTTATTTAATATCTATGACTGTCCTATTTAAAATGATATATCTCCTTCACAATTTAATTATTCCCTTAGGGTTTAAGATTTTGCTCTAAAGTCTAAAACAGTGCTTAGAAGACTTTGCAGATATGCAACACATTTTTGTGGAATGAATGAATGAATTTTATTGTCGTAAAGATAAGAAAAAGTTTCATTTTTCTTGGGCAGATATAACCCACTTGGTGCCTCATTTCTGATATAATCATACAGTGGGTAAGTGTGTGGGGGATTGAAGTATAGTGTTGCCATCAGAGGCTTTGGATTAGATACCAGATTAAATTCCTTGTTCTTCCACTGTTTGAATGGATGACCTTGAGCTCAATGTCATTAAATCTCAGACCCCTTATCTTTAAAATTGATAGGATAAATTATGCCTGTGTTGTAAGTACAAATGAAATAATGTGAAAATCCCTGATCACCATGCCTGGAACACAGTAAGGCCTCAATAACATTACCTATCTATCATAAAACTTAATACATAACTAACATCTATGGAAATACAGCAGCCCATTTTTCAGGTGATGTCATTAGAAGGAAGACCCAACAAGTAGTTTGTTGCATGACATTAATGGAAGAATCTAAGCTTCAAAGTTTAAACAGTGATATTTGAACTGGAGTGATGTTTTAGGTTTATAAGAAACCCTTGGAAGAATGTTCAAAAATCTCCATGCCAGGCACTTTGGAACACACCCGCAATTCCACCTACTTGAAGGAGGAGGCAGGAAGATGGAAAGTTCAAGGCCAGAGACATCCTGTGCAATTTAGCCAGACCCTTTTTCAAAAATAAAAAAATTAAAAAGGGGCTAGGGGTGCAGCTCAGTGGTGGAGTTCTTGACTATCATGCTTGAGGCCCCAGGTTCCACCCCAACTACTGCAAAAAAAAAGTTTCCATGCTCTATAGAGTCTACAGTGTCGTTTCACCTTTAGAATTTGTGTTGTGATGATTCTGCTTATTGTTGTTGTTAGTTGCCATGAGTTGTGTCTGACTCATAGTGACCCTCACAGGGTTTTCAATGGCTGGTTGTTTCCGGATTGCCTCAGGAGTGGATTGCCACATCCTTCTCCCATTTTTGCGGTGCTGGGAATCAAACCCGAGACCTCAGAGACTGCAGAGCAGTGCTCTACCAACTGAGCTGAATCCCAACAAATGATTTTGCTACTGAGGGGAAAATATACTGTGCCTCATTGGTTTGGGGGTAATATAAATTGGGGATAAAGTATTGATAGCAAATTTATGACACATTATTAAGGTATAATATGCTCAAATCTTTATGATAACTGTAATCATGGCAAACATAAAATATTGTTTATTTAATACACAAGGAAATTGCTACTCATTTCAAAAGCTTTTGTGCATGGTATTTCCCCTAACACCAATGTATAACAGTTATACTGGATGTTTTACTTGTGAATACAGACACTTCTATTTCTCTTTAAGGAAAATGGTTTCATGAATTTTATGCTTGCCAATCATCATTCTTCAAGTTGTCTTTGTGACAAATTATTGATGTTTCTGAAAGAACACTTTACATTCCTCATTGTTACAAAATATCTTGACTGTCCAGCCTTAATTTCTGAGATTCATTACATCAATTTAACTGAGGCAGAAAGAAGATTTTACTGAATAAATACAATTTTAATGGTAAAATCTGTACTCTGTAACTCTTTAGAGGATAGCAGAATTATCAGACAATGGTCTTATATTTAGGTATCAGTTTACAAAAACTAGTCCCTTCCTTAAATATTACCAAGACCTTCTTAATGATCACTAAAAATTATTTGAGATAATTTATTCTGTAACACTCCAGAGGTTTGACTACTAGAGCACAGGTTTTCTTATGGTGCCTCAGTATTCATGGTTGCAAAAATTGAAAAATATTCAAGATTGCTTTCTCTAATTGTGGCATACACATGCATGTATATTTACCTGTTATGAAAACATGGTTACAATGGGACAATAAGCCTGGTGTAATATAATCACATCTCTTGATTAATTATTCTGAGTAAGTAGGCAGAGATGAGGAGGAGTCAGCAACAGAAACTGTTATTCATTAGCTTAAAAATCAATAATAGCAGTTTTCCACCTGACTGAATTTTGAGTCTGCACTGGATTTCAAGTGGCTGACATAGACTCATTGAATTTAGAGAGCTCCCCTAAGGAATAAACAAACATCCTGTGTGGTGTTGGTATGAGGGCTGTGCATTGATAGAGAAAGACTTCCTGGATTTTTCCTTTAGTTCTCTCAAAGGTTTTGTGAGGCACACGCACAAAAATAATATGCTTGCTTATGAACAAGGAGTCAAGCACTCTTGAAGGTGTTGAACCCTGTTATTAAGAGCATTTGTACCTCATGGTATGACATTTCTTGAGGTAAAGTCAGTAGCAAAGTATAGTCAAGAACAGTGGGCAGAGTGGAGTGTGTTGCTTTTGTCCCAAGGCTGATTTCTTGTATGTTTCCAGAATTCTTCAAAGACAAAGTGGAAAGAGCCAAGATACTTCCGTGAACACAAAAACAGACTGTGAACACCAGACATGTCATCTAGGGGTGCAGATAAAAGAGAGATTTGGCTTGAGACATGGGGAGAAATTATTACTCATGAATTGGCCTTGTTCACAATGTTTTTGAGTAAGAGATTTATTGAGGCACCATGCTTCTACTGAGCTGGAATCAGGACTTTTGACAGAATGTTTTAGCAAATGAAGAAATCCCTGCCTTGTTGTAAGACATCTGCTCTGATGCAGGTTGACCTTTTATTGTAAGATCATTGCTTCTGTGAAGGGGAAGGAAGTGCTACATGCGAAATTGTGGCTTGTGGAGGGGTCACTACTACAGCAGAGAAGAAACAGCCTTGGGGATAATGCCAGCTAGCCTTTGATTAATGAAATAACTCATCTAAATACAGTTTATTGGGAATGAGTCCCAGAACGGGCCTGCTGGGAAGTGTTTACACGTCACTAAGAAACTCAGGGGCTGGAGTTTAGCTCAGTTGGAAGAGTGCTGCTCCACATGCTCTGAGGACCCGGGTTCAATCCCTGGCACTGCAAAAATGGGAAAAGGACATGGCGGTCCACTCCTGAAGCAAGTCAGAAACAATCAGCCTTTGAAAACCCTATGAGGGTCACTATGAGTCAGACCCCACTTAACGGCACCTAACAAGAAATTCAGATTTCCTGTAATTTACAACCTTACCAGTTCATTTTTTCTGAACATGAATGAGACTCTTAATGCTGTTATCATTTGACCATTCACCCCCTCCCTCATTTCTCCACAATGGACATCCGTGCCTTTACTAGCAACCCTTTTCCTGCCACTATCCTCACCATTTTCAACCAGGGACTGCCCATTCTATATACTGCAGAAAATAGAGACCAGCTCGTAATACCTCACCCTTTTCTGTCCCATAACCTGGGATTTATCTACAATTATGATCATCCTATCTCTTTTCCTCCTTTATGTATTCATTCCTTCTTTTATTCATTCATTTATTGTTGTTGTTAGGTGCTGTGGAGTCCGTGTCCGACTCATAGTGACCTTATGTACAACAGATGAAACACTGTTATCGTGCTTCTCTGTCATTCTTAAGGTTTTCAATGGCTGATTGTTTTTTGGGAGTGGGTTGCTGGGTCCTTCTCCCAAGCCTACAGCACCTGGTATTCCCAGGCAATCTCCCATCCAAGTACTACCCAGGCCTGACCCTGCTTAGCTTCCGAGATCTGACAGAATCAGATGCCACAAGGCTACGGCTGCAGGCTCATTCATTTATACTTTTGCTTATTTGAAATACATTTATTGGATAAATGGGTCTATGTGAGAGACACTGTGCTAAGTGATGCAGATGGATCAGTGAATTAGATACAATCCTTGCTAACAAGGAAAAGAAAGATGACCTCTACTGTATCCCCTTTTGCCTGGACAGGATCCATGCACCTTCAATGTTGAGTCTTTCTCTTGGATCTACAAATAATTTCTTCCACTCTATTAGTTCTTTCTCATCAAGATTTAAAAGGCTCAGCTTTCTTCTATCTTAAGAAATAGAACAAATGAAAGTGCTTTGCTTTATTTCTCCATGTCATTACTGTTCTCTCATAATCAGCCTTGCCTACTCTTCTTACTCTTCCTAGTTTTCCCCTATTCATCATTCACCATCTAATTCATTTCCCCACGGAAACCATACTCACAAAGGTTGCCAATACCATTTGGGGTATTTTTCAGCCCTTATCTGTACCTTCCTCTACTGATCATTGAAACGGTTTCTTCCTTTGGCTTCTGTGACTTCACTTTCTCCTTTCCTGATTCTCCTGTTCATTCTCTGGCTATTCCTTCTCTATTTATTTTATACAACCTTCATCCCATTCTCTGTAGAATTCTAGCTACTCCAATGTTTCTTTTCTATTCCACAAAATTTCCTGCATGAATCGCATCGACTCTGGTGTCATCAATGAATTATCTGTGTATTGCTCAGAAATCTGTATTTCCAGGCCGTTTCTTCTCAGCTGTAAATCTGTGCTCATGACCCTTGTAGACTACAAATGCTTCAAATACTACATGGGCAAAATAAACATGTTCACCCCATTGAAATCTATTCTCCTCCACTTATTGTCCTCATTTAGGTAAGTTACTCTATCTAATTAAGAATAGCAATAGCTAACATTTATTATTTCCATGTTGCAGGTACTTTGAGATGTACTTTAAATAGTTTTTTTCACTAAATTCCAACTACCTTTGGAGAAGAGTACTATTATCATTCTTTTTTTACAAATAAGCAGACTTTAGCTAATAGTTGTAAATTAATTTATTCACATCATATGGTGAGGGGCCAACCCTGTCTCTGACCTCAAGGAGTGAGACTCTAGAATCCAGGTTCTTAAATGTCACACCATTTTCTCTCTCAGTGGTGGAAATGTCATTTTTTATTCTGTTATCTCTCATTTTCTACACATCCACTCACACCATGTCTATTGATTCTATTCCAATGGATCAATGTCCTTCCATCCTCACTGCTATTTGCCTTATTATATTAGGGACATTCAGGGTGATTCATATTGCTGCAGACCTCTCCTAAGTATCATCCTTGACTTTGGGTCAATTCTTTGCCTACACTGAAGATAGTATGATTTTCTTTAAGCATAGATCTGATTATAAAAAATTTCCCCTGCAATCTCTCAAATTGTTTTCATAGCTTTATAATCTTGTCCAATCCCTCAATACACTAGATAAACACCTTATTTCCTTGTCCCTTCTTACCTCATTAGTCTCATCCATTGATGCTCAGTCTGAAAGGGCTACTGGCAGTTCTCTGGACTGATTATTTTTTCTAATCTCCTTGTCTTCACCTGTATCATTCCTCCTGCAGATGCCATCGACCTTCCCCACTTCACTCTTTGGTCTATTGATTCACAAGGCTTAGCTTAGAAATCCTAATTTTCAGAAAGCTTTTCTGTTGCCTGCCTCTTCCCAAGCCACTAATGTGTTTTTTACTACGATAACACTTATTCCTTTATGACTTTAATTTTCATTTTACTTTTTTGTTCTTTTTTTTATTAATAGTAGTTCTATAAACTTTGCCTAATTCATTTTTGTGTCCTAGTCCCTAACACAGTGCCTGATATAATAGGTTTTCCAATTGAATCATAGGTGAATAAGTGCAAATCTGTCCTGAATTTGTATATCTATTGTTTACATTACAATTTTACTCTCTCATACAATAATGTGCTGGAAGTTGTTGTAAGAGTTCATTTATACCATTTTTGATCTAGGACAGCACTTCCACTGTGCATTGCAGTGGGTTTACACAAAAGAGTTGATTTGACTGCTACTAACTTATTCAGAGAGATATTTAATTGATCCCTAAATAAATTCCTGGAGATCTATCCTAGCAGTTTATAATTTCTAGTTAAATATTTCTCCTATAAATTTACACTGAATCTATTTCTATTTCTGTCTTTCTTGGTAAAACAGAAAATGTATCAGCGAATGCATTTCTCCTACCCTCTCTCACCCAAATTTTATGTCTATATAATCTTTCAAATGTTTGCCAAATAGAATCAATCACGAAGCTGAACCCCTAAGAGAGGAAGCGTGGAGGGCAATTGTCCTGCCCTTGGGTGAGGGCTTTGAGTCACCTGGCTTTAAAAATGATTTTTAAAAATTCATGAAGTGATTATCATTTGCCTTGCCTCTGTCCTCTCTCACTCGCACATTGCCGTACCTCTCTCACTGAGTCACTTCCTTATTTTCTAAGCTAAGAACTGCTGCCTGCAGAAAATACACTAAGTGTTCTCATAGCCATAAATCCGCCTAAAACTCAAACAACAATGGCTCAGAATGAAGGGCATAGACTGCTTTACCTACTTGCAGCTAATATATTATGTTCAGGGAAATTTTTCCAGGGGAAAGGGCCGGAAGTCACCAGTGTTGTTTATAAAAAGTTGCACATTTTCCAAACTGTTATCTATTTTGTTTAAACTAAATAAGGTTGTCAAGTGTTTCACATTGTTCGTTTTGTTTCAATGTGTCTATGTCTTCATTTCAGAACTTGTCTTGTTTTATTGTCTTATTTTCAGCACTAATTTAACTTTAAATTTGTTCAAGTTCTTCTTTGGTACCACCATGTATCCCTAAAGGGTTGTCCTTTACTCAAGTGGCCAGGCCACGACTTCTGTTTTAGATAAATATACTTATTTTTCAACTTCATCTTCCCTTGCTTCCTGTATCATTCATCTTTCTTTCCTTTCCCTCCCAACTGGGAACATTCACTAGGAATCTGTTAAAGGTCGCTCTGGCCATCTTCTGAGAGGGGAAAATAGTCTTTTCATTTTCAGCAAAGTCTCCTATCTTCCTTTGGCCACCTAAATATAATATTCTCCTAGTCCTCAGTTTTTGTCAGTCTGTTCCTCCCCCCCTTTTTTTTAAATTCAATCATGCTCTTTTTTTCTTTTCTTTTCTTTTTTCTTTTTGGTTCCCATCCCCCTTTTTATTGAGACAAGATCTCGCTGTGTAACCCAGGCTGCCTGGAACTTGCTGTGTAGACCTGGCTGGCCTTTAATCCACATCAATCTCCTGCCTCAGTGTCTAGAGTGCGGGGACTACAGGCATGCACCACCAGGCCCCAACTATTCTTTTTCAATAATATTTGCTTGTTTGTATATTTATATGTGGTGTTGGGCATTGAACCCAAGGCCTTGCGCATGGTAGACAAGCACTCTACCACTGATCCACAACCCCCAACTCCTTCTTTCCATTATTCTTATGATTCCCAAATCCACCTGATGCTGACCACTTTTTCTTTAATATTTTCAACTCCTACCTGTAACTCCTTCTCTTAAATGGACATTTCTGATAGTGTTTTTAATATTTCTCTATCAACACTTCTTTTAATGATTTCACTATTTTCAGCCACCTGAACAATCTTTAGAGTCATATTTGAGTCTTCCATTTTCTTTCTTCTATGAAGCAGGCTTTATTAGATTTATCACTATGGCTGTATGTACCACAAGAGCCATCATGGACACAAAAAAGAACAGGATGGTGTTTCTGCCATTGTGAAATGCAGGATCTGGTGGGACAGGCAGATATCTGATGGGATTATTAACAGCAGTGTAGTGAGCTTTACAAATGAAAGCACAAGGTGTTACAAAGAGAAAGGGGAAACACCAAACCCTGCCTGGGAGGTTCAGAAAGCCTTAAATGGTTACCTCCTACAGGGCAGATTGTAAACAACAGGCCCAAAAAGAGGCTATCAAATGCTTATAATTGGAGGAATGAGCACACTGCTTTGGAGGCATGATAAAGTGTAACAGTAAAGGATGGGGGTGGGGATGGGGATGGGAAAGTAATGAGGGAGTAGATCATAAATGTCCCAATCTACCATGATAATGACCTAGGATTTCAATATATAAGAAATAGGGTCAGGCACGGTGGCACACGCCTGTAATCCCAGTGAGGCAGAGGCAGGAGGATCACAAGTTCGAGACCAGAGGCAGTCTGTGTAATTTAGTGAGACCCTGTCTAAAAAAAAAAAGGCGGGGGAGGCTAAGGGTGCAGCTCAGTGGTTCAGCACTTAGAAAGCACGCAAGCATGGGGCCTTGGGTTCAATCCCCAGTACCAAAACAAACAACCAAACACCCCCAAAAAACAGAAATGGGAATATTGAAGGATTTCAGGCAGAATAGTGATGGTATCATGTGTGCATTTTAGATAATTCTAGCAGCACTCTGGGAGATAAATTGGAAAAGGGAATTAAAAGTCAGGAAGATTGCTTAGGCACCTCCTCAAGTGTGGTGAGACAGAGACTAGCCTCCTCACAATGCAGAGAGGAAACGACAAGGCTGGAGTTGAGGTAGTAGTAACAGAAAGGAGAGGCTAGACCTGGGAGGGATTTCAGAGGAAAGAATTCCAGGACTTGAGGAGAGTAGGGAGTTTGGAAATTGGTACTTTAGAAATGAAAAGAAAGAATTGTTTATGATCCTGAAATATAGGCAGAATCACTGAGGGCTTATTTGGAATGGAAGCTCTAGAGGGGAGGAAGCCGGTGCTATGTGTGGACTTTGACTTCTCTGGTGTTGCTCAATCATGAGAGAACTGAGAAGGCAGGTGGTGGTGGTGATTTTGTGTTTGGTTTTCTAGCTTCCTTGAACCAACCTCATCTTGTATGTCCTACAAATTTATTTTTCATGTCTCCCTAAAGTGAACATTCGACCCCTATGTGTCACCATTCGTCAGACAGAAGATGCTTATTTTAATTCTCAGACTTTTTTTAATTCCCTATTGATAATACCATCTGCAGCTATACCACTGTCACATCTGATCCCATCAGATGTCAGAAGCTAAGCAGGGTCGGGCCTGGTTAGTCCTTGGATGGGAGGCCACCTGGGAACACTAGGTGCTGTAGGCTTGGGAGAAGGACCAGGCAACCCACTCCCCCAAAAAACAATCAGCTATTGAAAACCCTATGAATAGTAGAGAAGCACCAACAATACTGTTTTGCCTCTTGTACATAGGGTTGCTATGAGTCGGATACCAACTTCATAGTACCTAACAATAACACTGATAATATCATTTTCTCCCATTTCCTTCCTTTATGTGAAATGACCTCTCTTTTCTCATTCTTTTTAACCAAAACGCCCAACTTCTACACTTCTGTCATCCTGTCAGCTCCAAAAAATTTACCTCCTCCAATCTCATATTTATTAATTTTTTCTTGCATTTTGGTTGATACTATGTAAGCTCTGGAGCAGAAGTTCTGAGTTCAAATCTTGGCTTTACTGCTATTAGCTGTGTGACCCAGGGTAGGTTACTCAGCAACCCGGTGCCTCCAAATCCCCTTCTGTAATAGTTTCTACTTCTCAGCATTGTTGTGAGCATTTATTGAATTAATTCATCTAGAACACTTGAATAGTACAGAACATATAATAAAAAGTCTCTAGTGTCTGGGTTCTGTTATGTATGTGGCTTGATATTGTACTTACTTTACTTTTCTTTGAGCATATAGTAGGAGTCCCAGAAATTTTTACTGATTTAACTGATTAATATGCTGTTAGATACCTGGAAGATCTACCTGTACTATAACTTCTAAACTTTGTCTTCTTTTTTAAGAAGTATCGGTGTATATTTTTGAAATTTCATGAATGCAGGGTAACTAAATATTTTAAATATAATATGCAATATAGATATAGTAAGCATAAATTTTTAGTTCTTATAATATACTAGTCTTTTTCTCATAGAAACCCTACAGGTGAATATTATTAATGTTCCATTGTACCTATGAGCAAATTGAAGCATCAGTTTGTTAAGTAAAATAACTTATGCAGAGTTATACACATATTATTCTGAGACTTGAACTTGTGTTTCTCTAACTTGAGAAGTCATATTCACCTACATTCTAAAATGTGTCCAATGTATGGGACCTCTTGATCTACCTGCAGCCTGAGTTGGGAACTTAAACTGAACATTATAGAAAGATATGGAAGTGTCAAAAATGGGGAGGGCTTTACAAGTAGGGAGGGATTACATGAGTGAAATCACAAGGTATAAATGAGCTTGACATGTGTGGAAGAAGATTCTTGGGTGACGTGTTTGAATCTAATTGTGCCATGATTAATAAGCCCCATTGCATGCTCCAGCTAAAAATTCTGGATTCCCTTTAGGAACTTGTCTCTTTATCTTCCAAATTATCTGTTAAATCCTACTGATTTTGCCTCCTAAATATTTCTCATCTACATGCCTTCCTGGCTACCCCTACAGCTGCCCCCTAACTCAAGCCTTCCTTTTTTATTGCCTAGATTGCAACAGCTTCATTCCTGTCTCCATGGTTCTAGGCTGGCTTGATCATATAATTTTAAGAGCAAAGTTCCCAAAACTCAAAACTCATTTGCTACTTTCCTTAAGAAAAGACATTAGTGATTTTCCCAGTTTCATAAAAGCAACTTTAGATGACTTCAAATGACACACAGGGCCTTTATGATCTTACTCTGGGATTAGATGTTTACACAAATGACTACCTTTAGTGGTTTGAATATCTTTGGTTTTCATGTTGGTCTGGCAAATACCTTCTTGTTCTTCAAGAGCAGGAAAGACTATTACTCCATTGGAAGCTTGCTATCCAGTCTTAAGTACAGTAAGCAACCTTTTCTTGTTGCCTCTTCTGTATACTGTACAACCTAACATCATGCTTCCTACTTGTTATTAATGTCAATCTTTTGTGTTTTTAAGTTGCATATGATAGTGATGTCATTCATTCTCCAGAATATTGCCTGGCATGAAACTGATGCTCAAAACATGTTTATTAAATTAAAGGAGAAAATAAGTGAGTGAGCCAAAAAAAAAAAAAAAAAAAAAAAAAGATAAAAGAACAATATTTTGTAGGGCTTTAAAACCAGTCAGAGGAAATTGGAAATATTTTTAAAGGAGATGATACATGCATTTGTTTTAGGAAAATTAGTCACATGGGGGCACTCAGATGGATTTATTATCATCTTTATACCTGGCCTCATAATTGTTTTCTTTCCCTGGATTGCCATTGTTTTGCTTCTCTGCCCTTTCTAAGGTAGCTCCCTCCTCCTTGAGGAGGAGATTTTGAAGGTTCATAGGAAAATCAACTGAATTTTGTATAACCAAGTGAATTGTTATGTGAGTCTGCTGTGTTTTTTTCTAAGTCAGCCTCTCTTGTTTGGAGGGAAAAATTTTCGTAACAGTTTTACCTACTAACTTAATCACACTTATACAACCATATGACTTATTTTGCAATTCAAAAGGGATGTGATAAGAAAAAAGAAAGTTTAATTAAAATTGGAGAACGATATGGCACAAGTTAACAATATTTCTTCAGGGAGCAAAATAGAGTGTTGGATATGACTGAGCCTGGAGTATGAATACATAGACTCTTTCACACTTCCATTTATTATATATGAAAATCTATATTTTTGAGACATAATTACACAAACAGAAATGTGCAGGTAAATATTTAATAATCATCTCCCTACAAAAGGGTGTGTGTGGGGGGTGCTGTGTCACCATGTCCACTGATTTCTGTAGTATAAACACACCAACCATGGCCAATTTTAAGGAGCTATTGTGATGTCACTGGATGCGGCTATGGGAAGAGGCTAATAGCCTTCTTTTGCAAAACCTGTGCTTTTTGGCTGCAACATCTATTTGTGTACACACATCTGGGAAGCCTACCAGAGTCCAAGTTCAGTGCTGATGGCACAGGGGATACAAGACCTTACTCCAAAGGATGTTAGTGGGGATGGGAAGATAGGTAGGCTAACAATTATGACATATAAGAATTACTAAACCAGGAATATATGCAAAGTACTGGGGAAGCATGGGGAAATCTCCTATTAAGTATGTTTTAGTTAGGGATTCAGCAATATTAATTTGCTTGAGAAGTTCAGGGAAGGCTTGACGAGGAACATGGGGCATTATTTGATTTGAGACTTGAAAGATAATTGGGAATTTGCCAGATGAATGGCGTTCTGGCTGACAGAACAAAGAATGTTCAGAAAACTACAAATAATTCAGTGTTGCTGGAGCATAACGTGAAAGGTGAGAGAGCCAGGAGGCATGAAGCTGGAAATGTGGGAAAGGCCAAAATCTTATTTGTTATGGTAAAAAATTTAAAGTTTAGGTTTTAGGGAAAACTAAAAATTATTTTGGTAATATATCTCTGTGTTAGAGAAATCCCTTAGTCAACAATGTGTAGAGTGAAAGTGGAATGGGAGTTGGAGAGGCTGGTAGGTGTGTACTGAAATAGGGCAGTGAGAGGTGGTGAACTAGGACAGTGGCAGTGTGGGTGGAGAAGTAGTTCAGCTACAACAGTTATCAGCTGGAATCACTAGCACTTGGCTATTGCTTAGATTTGGGTGAGAAGATAATAGGAGAAAAAGGCACTTAGAAGGACCCCAAGTTTCTGGTTTGGAAACAAAAAAAGAAAAAAGGAGAGAAAAATAGAAAGAATGAAAGAAAGAAAGAAGAGAGAAAGAAAGAAAGAAAGAAAGAAAGAAAGAAAGAAAGAAAGAAAGAGAAAGAAAAAGAGAGAGGGAGGAAGAAAGAAAAGGAGGAAGGGAGATAGGAAAGAAGTAGAGGATTTGGGGATTTGATGTGCTTAAATGACATCCAAAAGCAATTATGCACATGGATCTGGAGATGTCTTTTCTAGAGCTATGTATTAGAGGTTCACAGGTGGTAGATGTAAGCATGAGAGTAGGACAAAGTGTGGAGGAAGGCCAGAGGCAGGATTGGGAAGAAGGATGAGAATGGGTATAGCAGAGACCATAGGTAGTCCCAATCTCCCTCATCAGACAATCCCTTTCTATAGCCCACTTCAAGATATTAAACTATTCTCCCTGAATGTAACCAGTTCCCTCCCATCCACTTCTCTTTTCTATTGAACTGTATCCTTCCTTTTTCCCTTGTCTCCTTATTGCTTCCTTCAGACATTCAGCCCATCTCTACAGGTGCACCCCAAATACCAGGTTCTCATCAAGTCTTCCCCCATTGCACTTTTCCTCCTCATGATTACTGTGTTCTCTTTCATAGAATATAGTGCTCTTTTTAGGATTATTTGTGTGCATGGACAGCATGGAGCTCCTGGAAGCCAAAATATATTTTCATATGTCCCTGTAGCCTCCACACCTAGGGCCATGCTGGGGAGGGTGCTTTTTAGGTTGTAAATGAATATTTGATGAAATTGCAGAGAATATTGAATATAAATTATCTACTGTGAATTTTTGCTTAATGCTGACCCAGTTGTAGCTTTATACACTTTGCCTGTCTTCTAACTCATAAAAAGAAAAAATAAAAAACAAAAGAGACTAAGAACAGAGTTACAGATCAGCCTGGGATATCTGCATTTTGAAGAATTCATACAATGCTTTATAAAAGAAATATAGTTTGTCACGTTCAACTGACTGATTTTAAGATTTTTGTAATGTGACCAAATTGAGAATTCTTGGGGAATGTTGATTTTCCTTTTTTTGTAGACATGAATGAAAATTTATTTTTCTCTACTAGTGAAATTATGGCTCAAAGCTGCAAATCTAAAATTGTGAACAAACAAAGTGTGTTCATCTAAAACAAAGGACACAAAGTTCATAACTGCAGGGGACTATCATTTAGTCAATTTATGGGATAGGTAAAAAGTCCTTTAAACAGGATACCGATCAGAAAATAGAAAGCTTTTCTTTAGTAACCAAAATAAAGTGGCATATTTAACTGTGGGGTAAATGACAAAATTGTACTTTTTTTGAGCTTAGATGTCTTCACACTATTAAGGATACAGTTCAACCTGGATTTTTGGAACAAATAAAACAATTAAAAGTGAAGAGTGGTTCTGTGAAAACAACCCCAGTAAATTTGGAAAACCTCTAGGCCCCATGCTGAAGAGTTTAGTCTTGTTACTTTGCTGTGTAAGTTTAATCATTGGATAAGCTCCTCTGGGAGGATGATTATATTAAGCATTTCTAAGATATGGATGGAGTTGACAGGGACATACATCATACAGCTTAAAAGCCTTTGTGTTCCCAAATACCAGCCCTCTTGCCTGATATTCCACCATTGTGCTTCTTTTCCTTTGTGTCTTAAAGGTTTTTACTTGTTCAAGATTTCTTTGTTAAAAAGTAAATCATGCTGGAGGCAGGAGTAGGAGGAAGGCAGAGAGAGAATAGAGAAAAGGCACATTGAAGCCATATCCTTATCTGAGTGTCTTCATTTTCCATGAGGATATGGTTCAAATAGAGATTGCTTAAGAGAGGGGCAGGAGGGATGCTAAGGAGGTGGGTTCCCTGACAAACAGGGGAGCGAGAGAGATGCTGTTGACTGGACAGGTGGGAAGAGAGCAACGATGAATTTTTTTCTGATGCATCTCATTTGATTTCAGCAACTCTACCAGGTAATTGTGTTATCGTCATTTCTTCTTCTTTTTTAATGAGAAAAACAAGGCTCAGAGAAACTGACTCAATTCTAGCCACTTTCTTTTACTTTGTGTGTTCTTTTTATGAATATTAGTTTCAACATTTTGTATGAAAAAGCAGGAGGCAAACTTATGTAAACTATAATTATCTTAAAAAGGTCCAGTGAAAACATAAGGAAAGGTATATTAAAAAAACGATAATGATTTTGGTCTCTGGAGATGGGATAAGGGGTGCCTTTTTTCTTATTTTTAGTTTTCTGCTTCCCATAATACATGATTGCTTATTTATTCATTCATTCATTCATTCATTCAGTACTGGAGGATTGAACTCAGGGCCTTGCACAGCCAGGCAATGCTCTACCACTGAGCTGCAAACCCAACCCTTTTTAAGGCAAGTGCTCTGCCACTGAACTACATCTCTAGTTCCCGTAGACCTATTTAAAATTTTTTATCTTGAGAAAGGGTCTCATTAAGTCACACAAGCTACTTCATGCCTCGAACTCATGATCGTCTTGCCTCAGCCTTCTGAGTTGCTGGGATTATGGGCATGTGTCATGGTGTTCAGCTTCTCAAAGTGCTTTTATTTCAACCTCACCACCATCATCGTTATCATCATCAAAAGACATATATTACTTAAAAAATATATTGCTTTTGTTTACTGGGCTATTAGCATCCTTTTTACTAAGGTAGGAGATTTTTAAGCATTTTGCAGAACACAGATTAATATTTTTAAGACTTGATTAGTCAAATAAAACCCATAATGAAAATTTTGTCACACACACTTGGAACTTCTATTAGGACTATGTTACATAGTTTTCCTACCAGTTATACTCTAAGAAAAGGATATTAGACTGACTTCACTGAAAATAAACTGGCATCTCAGTCTGCAAAAGATTCTGTATATCCTTGCCTTTAATGGAAAGCAAGCATTTGAACTTAATAATTTATTGATATTATAACCCTTTCCCAAGAGGTTTGGGTGTTTCTGTGCTTCCAAAATACCAAAAAATCCAATCAATTACATACCAACATAAAATTGATGATAGAGATGCTTTATCTACATAATGCTGAACACTGAATTAAAGGAAGTGAAAAGATCTTCTGGCATTATGTAGATAAAGCTGAAACATAATAGATGTGATCATCTAAAAACCATACCTCCTCAAAGCCAAAACAACCAACTGTAAAGCAAAATATTTAGTGAATCAGATAATCCTTTTATCTATACAATATCAAGCCATAAATTTGAGTAATTTGTTTCATTGAATTTACTCCAGATTAAAGTGGTTTCCTATAAAGTAACTGAATCTTAAAAAATAGGAAAAATAGATCAGGGCTAGATTTTTCTACATAGGGTATATAACTTAAAAATAAATAAGCAAACAAAAATATCACATTGGTTCTTTACAGATAAATACTCTTTATTTCATTTCCTTTTAAAAATGTAGTCCTTTTGGCTATGCATATTTGATTTCAATAACTTAGAAAGACCTGACCCAGATGTGTATTTATTAAAATGTAAATTACATTTGACTAAAAGAAAAAATAAATAGAAAAACATTAAAATAAATATCCTTAGATTATAGGAGGTGGAGGTTCAAACTTTTTGAAGATTTAAGCAAAGAACTATTTTGGAAAAGGAAAATGCCAGATCACAGGTCACTAATATTGGACAAAACTGGCTTCCCTCCACAGCTATCACCCCGTTCATCAGGGGTGCTACTATTCATTCAGAACTAGAATCCTGGCACCGTATTGAATTGTCCTCTCTTCATCCTTTGAATCTAATGTGTTCACATTACACCCATCCTTTAATTGAAATGTCTCTTTGGTTTATACCGTACTTTAAATTCTCCCGATAGGGGATTATACTACTTTATGTTTCTATTGCTACTAACAGCTTCTAGCAGAAGTCTTTCTGCCACCAGTCTCTTGATCTTTGAACTTTCCTTGCCCACAGCTGTCAGTTCCTCATCCTCAGACACCACTTTCATCATTGCTTCTCCCTACTCACTACTTGCATTCTTTATTGCCTCCCCATTAAGTTCAAATTCCCTTCTCTGCCTTACAGCTGGGATCCTCCATAGCCTTCTCTCTGACATACATACACACGCACGCACATATTTATACATTTTTATATCAATCCAATTTCAGCTTTTACCACTTTCTCAAATATATCATTCATTTAAGTCAACCAAGCCACTCTATCCTATTAAAAATCCCACACCATCTGCCCCTCCTTCATCCCTTTCCAAATCCATAGCATTATCATTCCAGTCACCACATCTTGTCTTTTATGAATGGGGTGCTGCTCCTCTTGACTTTTACTTTTAAATTATCCTAACCCTCCCAAGGCTTTCTCAAATGCCACCTTGCCCTAAAGATGTTGCTGATCCCTCCAGCCCAAAATTTCTTTTTTTCTCCAAACTCCTATCTCATCTACAATCAGGATTGAATTACATGACGTATTATTTAAATGCACTCCTATTGATCTGTGTGTCATTCTATATTACTAGTATTTTCATTGGGCACTTCTTCATTGTGCAGAACTGATTTGCATATTGCAGAATATTTGACTTCCCTCACTCCTGGATGCTGATAGTGATGTTATTGTGACAATTCCAAATGTTCTGAGTACATTTCCAAATGCCCTGAAAAGTTCCTTAGAGAAGTTATTATAATACATACACATCTGTTCCACAAAGATGCTTTCTTTAAGTAGTGGATGTATATTTTTAAGAACAAATATGTATTTCCCTTACAAGTGTCAAAATATTTTAACAATCTAGGAAGGAACTTAATTATCACTGAGGTGATAATCTAATCCCAACTCTAGGTGTTTTTGATAGGATTTTTCATGGGACTCACACTGATTCTGGGTGTTACTATTTATCTCACTTTATAGACAGGAAACTAAGGCTCACAAAGTTCTGCTTATCTAAGATCATACAACTTGATAGCATTTAAGCCTGGGGTTGTTTGAAGCCAAGCCTTTGCCTTTTTCTTCTATTACACAGCCTTCATAAAGATAGCTTACCTGTAACAGCTTTGCAAAGAGTGTGAACATGTAACATAATTAGCAAGTTAAAGCACATTATTAATACTGATAGGTACTAATTACTATAATTGAGAGAAAGAAAATTAGAGCAGACAAACAATTTTTTAGAATTTATAACAAGAATATAAATTGGAATCTAATGAATGAATTTACTCATTGACCTTCCTTACTGCAGATATTGACACACATCTGGGTTCCAATTGAGATGAACATATTCTTTACTCTCTTAATATATTTGTTAATGTTTGTCTTGGCAGATGGTCAGCAGATCTCTTTACATTTCCATTAATCAAGCTTTGGTTAATAGATGGTCAAATATACCTTGTATTAAGTAGCACAGTTAGATCCAATATAAGACCTGACAGTAGTTGCTCAGATCTTCCCTTGTAGCATCTAAGCATATTTAATAATAAATATCACATGAATCAAATATCACAGTATCAATTAGAATACTGCGTATGTTTATTTTTAGTTATAGTTTATTATTCATTTCATACATGTCTAAAATATCTACATTTTTAGTAGTTTATTTCACTCTGTGTCCATATGTATATACATCCACTTATAATTCTTCATATATTAGCTAATCTATAATCTAGGAAGTAATAGTGTGAATGATCCATAGGTATACTTTAAAAAGTAGACTCAGGCTCTATCTATGCACACTGAATAAACTATTTCTTGCAGAAAAAAGACAAAATCCAAGCCATTTGGCAGAATCAGTATTGTTGATTCCATGTTTTCTGTTAGCAGTGAGAATAAATGTTTACCATCTGTTTATTATGTTCAACAAAGAAGGGAGAGGAGATGAAAGCTAGGTTCATAAGTAGCTTAGAACAATTGTGCAAATATAGATTAATGTGCACATGACATAAAAGCATTTTATTCTTATACTATCTTATAAATAATATCCACTGTAGTGAAGTTGCACTTTATTCAGTAATAAAGCAATTCAACTGTAACCATATGGGCACACAGGTTACCTGAAAGTATATAGGAAGTTTTTAGCTATGTTAGGGGGAGAAACAGATATTTTAAAAAATTAGTCATTTGTTACAATGAATTGAGCTTGAAGTTGGCCCTTTTATTAGAACATTTCCTGAGCAAAATACATTTTCAGGTTCTGTATGTGGGACAGTTTGTAGGGAGCTAGAGGAGATGGTGAGAGAAACTTCCCCCACTAAGACCAACAAAAATAAGTCCAAGTGCCTTTCTGTTATGGGTCTTACTTGTGAGTAACTATAGAAGAGCAAAAAAAATAAAGTTTCATTATTTTGGCTCATCAGTTCTCAAACTCTCTTGATAACTCTGTTGTACAATAGCATTCTCAGAAATAATTCTTTGTCATACAATAGAATTTTCCCTTACAGAAGCCAGAAATGGTCTAAATATTCTCACAATTTTTTCAGAGAGGCACAAAAATTTTAAAGGTGGATTTCTAGAGTTTCTGTTTATAGTTCCTTATATCTTAATGGCACCTGAACTGATACCTGCTGAAGTGTTATTAAATTCTGCCCATTTATTTTTAGATCTCCAGTAGCTCCAGATATGGATTTAATATGTAAAGCAGAAGCTTACGCTGTGAAACATTTGCATGATTATATTTTGGTTTTGTCCTCATCTAAGTAGGACAAAGTTGATCCCATCTCACAAGGAGCTGCATTCCACATTTCCTCTATTGGCTTGGAGGTTCAGCTTTACTTACCTGTTTCCTTGAAGAGACTGTGCTGTTGAAACATCTATTAGAAGTATTTACATTAAAATTCTTGTTCTGATGCATTGAGTCATTTTTCCATGTCTTAGAGTTTTCTTTAGGGTCTGAAGGAATGGGATTTAAGAAGAGGATTCTAGCTATGAATCCATAGAGGACAGTGGCCAGGATCATTGGCACAACATAAAAGACACCAAAGTCCATTAGGTAAATAGGTGAATAATAATTCCTGGAGATCTTATAGCCACAGGATACCACAATAGCATCTTTGTAGGTGCTAATATTGAGATCCAGCAAGAAGAACCAGAGCATGCAGTAAATGGATGTGAACGCCCAGACAAAGATGATGATCTTCTTGGCTCTGGAATATGTGCAGAGAAACTGTGCTTTGATGGGGTGGCAGATTGCTATGTACCTCTCAATGGTAAAGGCTGTTATTGAACAAGAGGATGCATTAATTCCCAAGTATTGGAGGTAAGTAATGCAGAGGCATCCAACATAGCCATAGACCCAGGAACCATAGATACTGTCTGTTATGTTGGGGAGGCCCGCAGCCACCAGAACCATGAGATCGGCCACTGCCAGACTCACCAGGTAGCAGTTGGTGGGGGTCCTCATATGCTTCGTTCTCATGACCACCAGAACTACCATGATGTTGCCCACAATGCCCAGACCACAAATAATGAGAACAAGTAAGATGGTGACCACTTGGTATTCGAGGGCCACCATGGCGCGTGGCTGAAGTTGGGTTTGGTTCAGTTCACTGACTGTTTCATTCTCCATCTTCAGTGGTTTGAAGTTTCTCTGAAATTCTAACTTCTTAAAACATCTTCTTTCCGGTGCGCACCTTTATTGCAGCAGTTTTATCTCCTGTGAAAAGTTATGTATATATTCATACACAGTATCACCATTTCTGATTAAGTCACAGTCATAGTTACTCACAGGTAACTCTCACTTCCTCTCCATTCACCTCTGTTTTTCTACAGTCATAGAGTCCTAAGTACTTCTGAAAACTTCTTTTATTGCAACTGTAGTGTGGAACAGAGTAACTATTTTGGCCAGCTCCTGGTAAGAGGAACCAGTTCCCTCTTAATGGAAAAAATGCTTAAGAAAAGAGAAATCGGAAAAAAACAAAAACAAAAAACAAAACCCTCCCTCTTTTGAAACAGTGCCCAACTGAAAAAAAAAATTAAACAGTATCTTCTAGCTAAAAAACAATACAAAGAACGCTCTCAGATGCTTGGGAAAGTGTAATAAAGCAGAAAAAAGGTATGAGTGGAAAGAGCCAAAAGGTTCAATGGTCAAGCTTGGTAGGCATTTAGCTCTTGCCCCTTTGCTCCTGAGGAGACAAAATTTCTGTGGTACAAAATAGCAAGCCTTTGAACCTACACTTTCCCAAGCCCCCTGAACCCCACACTCAATAGAGAGCAATTTCTTCACTTACCTTTTCCTCTGTCACACTGCCTGCTTTTCTGGATAAACAAGTGATAACAGGTCCAAGTTTCCAACCCTGCAGAAAATCTCTGCCACTCTGTTTGATAAGGAGACCACTTAGCAGCGCTCAGTCTTCAGAACTGCAGTTCCTCTAAAGCCTCACAGCCCTTTTCAACTCATGACAGACCATAGAGCCGCAGCAGCGTTAGCAGCAGCAGCAGCAGCAGCAGCAGTGGCAGCAGTGTGGCTGTCAAATCATAGATCGTCACCTAATGAGGCACACGCACGCGCGCTCTCTCTCACACACATTCACACACACTCACAAGTGTCAGTCAGTCCTGCCTGATTCATAATCGTCCTCCCTTAAAAGATGTACTTTAAAATGTGTGCATGACATCTTTCTCCATGTGGAAGGCTGGGATCACAAGCAGCTGGACTGTAGTTACTGATCAGTCAAGTTCTGCAGAAACTCCAGTACCTGAGCTACCCTGAAATACAGTTCCACTCCTTGCTTGACAGGATTTGGGAGAACAGCAAAACCTCAGTCTAGACACAATTCTTGAAGCTTGCAATATCTATCCTCACTGAAATCAACTTCTTTCTCTATTGTGGAAACCCTTAGCTTGTTTCTCCAGCAAGCCAGCGAAATTGGTACCCTTCTCTCATTTTATATGAATGAAAAGTGAGTTAAGATTGATTTTAAACCATTTCCACCACAATCTTCTGAAGCTTATAAAAATTACTGTGTAAAAAACAATTATTTGAACTACAGGCATGGAAGCATACACGTGTAATCTTAGCACTTAGGAGGCAGAGGCAAGAGTTTGAGGCCAGCTAGGCTACATAAGTAAAAAAAAAAAAAAAAGAAAGAAAAGAAAGGGAAAAGAAAGAAAGGAAAACACACAAACCCAAAGATGAAAAATGATTTGAGCTAAAAGCATCATTTGAAACTTGCACATGACCTGTGAAGTTTATTTTTCAACTTTGGCTTGCTAATTGTCCTGGGTGTCTTTTCCCCTTCACCCTATTTTCCGGAATATCAATCCCATGTATCACCTGGCAGTGGTTTGTCTCAATTTATTTCTAGGTAGAGAAACCAGCTTGTGGAACTCTAGTCCAGTGCCATCTGGTACCACACATCTGAAGTGAGATGGGAAAGGCTTTTATTTTACTTTTTAAAGAAAGGTGCATCAGGCTTGATTTCTATTTTTCTAAAGCAGCCTGTGGGCAAATCTATACTTTCTTATGAAGCTCAGAAAATGCATCTCTCTTTTCTGGACACCAACCGAATACACCAAATGTTAATGTTCATCCACTTTTATCTTACCAACTGACAATGAAAAATAGCCTTTAGCTAAATTCCCAATATGGTGAACTGAATCTCTGTTTTAGAAAGTTCAAATGTTCTTCCTTCCTTCCAGAATGTCAATGGAAGAGTCTGATTTGAGTAGACAGACCCATGAGAATACCAAAAACCTGCCCAAAGCCAAATTATATTGAGATGAAGGTGAAGCTCTGTATCATATGCTACGACTTCTACCTTCTGACTGCTGAGGAATACTTGAGTATCCCCTTCTCCTTCCAAATCATCTGTAGTTACAAATTAATGACCATAAGTCACATACAAACTTCAGATGTATATTGTTTGGCCTGCCTAAGTCAGACTACAGTGTGATTTAAAATAATTAGATTACTTTTCACTTGTCAAAATTGAGAGAGAAATTAAATATTAAGGAGGGATTTTTCCTCATAAAAATTCACAAGTTTTGGCTCTCATAGGCCCACAGTCCTGCAGAGAAATAGTCACCAGAGGCTGTGGTGAGGGGTTGCAGGCGTCTTTGATGTAGACTGTGCCCTCTCCTGTTTTCTTCACATCACACTGCCTACCTCTTATCTGTCACACATGCCGCTTTGACTTGGTAATCATATATGCCTGGTCTTTGTCACCATTTGAGTTTTGGCCCCATTTGGGTTTAGTCACCATTTGGGTTTTGAGAGCAACAATGGAGGGTACAAGCTAAATGCAAATTCTTTTATGCTGAGTAGCTTTTTGTATAAATTTTAGTTTGTCCTACAACGGTGTGCCAAACTGGACAAGGGACGCCCCTTCTCCATTCTCCTTGGTCTAGAGAACAGAAATTAGTCTGAATAGTTTGTTTCTTGCCAAGTTCTCTGCTATTCAGCGTGATAAATGCTTTGTAAAGGAAGGCATCATCTCCCTACTATATTCCAATCCCAACATATTCAACTCAATATATCTCTTGAAATGTCCTACTATATAAAGCACCTCTTTCCTTGTGGTTCTCCCAGGGATTTTGATCAGCCTTCATACAGACTAAGCAGTATGGTATGGTTACCTTACTATATATCTTTACTGTGGTAAAGATGAGAAGAACAAACATCGACAATCTATGCTCTCTGGTCTCTCAATTCCATCTCCACTCCTAATCTTTCCTTACTGACATTTATTGTTTCTATTGAGTCAATATTTTGTGTCTCTCTATGCTTTTAACAGATGATTGTTCAAAGCTCCTACTATGTGCCAGGAAGCTAGTAAACAAAATTTTAGTTTTTCCCTTCAAATAGGTCATGGTCTTTGGGAGAGTCAGACTTACTAATATTTACAATGGGATACACACTATAAACGTATATTCTGTGGGTTTGCTTAGGAAGGAAAGGCACTTATGGGTCATGAGAACAGTGAAACGAAGGAACAGAAAGGGCTTTTGAAGCAAGGTAGCCTCTGATGACTGTCTTAAAGAAAAGCTCTCTTTGGTAAGAGGGAAGACATCATGACTAGCGGTAGTAAGATACACAAGGTTCAGCTGTGTAAAATGGCAAGCATTTCCAGGGAAGGGGGTATAATTTAATGATTCTACTTTGGCCATGAGGAGTATGAGCTATGAGGAGACAGCTATCTGATGCCTGCCAGGCAGGGTGTCTAATGAAGAGTCTCCCCTTGTGCTCTGACTCACCCTGTCCTTGGCTCCTCCACCCCGCTCCCCTTAACTTGATGTTCTTTCCACTCTAGAGAGGTTTCACTTGTGACTTTACCCTTCCATAAATGACTGTTCAATATGGCCCCACAAGCTTTCAGTCAATTTCATGCTCTCTGCAAAATTATGTTTTCAAAGTAACTGTGTTAATTGTTTTTCTCATTGTGAGGACAAAATCTCTAATGGAAATGACTTAAGGAGGAAGGACAGGTTTCTTTGGATCTCAGTCTGTAGTGTGTGTGGGGGGGTCAGGGCAGAGGAGGAGCCAGCAGGGGATGTGGTGGAGGACTTTACATCGTAGCATCAGGAAGCAGAGAACATGACCAGAACCGGGGCCCTCGTAAAACCTCCAGAGGTGAGCCTCTGGTGCCTTATTTCCACCAGCTAGAAGGCACCTAACAACAACAACAACAACAACAACAAGATCCCACCTGGTGATGTTCCACAGTTCCCCACCACAGCACCACTACCTGGGAATCAAGCATTCAAGTACACGACATTTTAGAATCAAACCATACTGATAACTGTGGTTTTTAAGGTAGGTTTTTGTTTGTAAACCTCTATCAGATCGTCTATACAACATGTTCTTCCAATGTGCAAAGAACTACACAAAATAGGGTAAAATTAGAATAAACATGACAGTTGAATAGAAATTATTTTGCTCTCATGATAAAATCTTAAATTCTAAGCAACTGTGGTCTTTATGTCTTTTCAGTACTTCTGACCAGAGATAAGTGAAAAGAGTCCTGAAGCATCTACTCTGAACAAAAGTATGTAAGTCACACTAGAAGAACAGTGTATACAGATGCCCAAGGCACCGTGCACATCTCAAGCCCAGTTTCTAGTTCTATCATTTCTGGCCTTTTGCCTTCAGTCAGGACTTCTGACTCATGTACCACTTCTCTAGCAACAAGAAAAATGAGCTTCAGACTTCACAACCTCCCTTGTCAGATCATCCCTGGACAGACTTTCTTGGAAAGTTGTCCTCGTTCCTTGCTGAGCCTGTTTTGTTTGTTTGCTCGTTTTCTGTTTTGGCCTCAGACTTGCCCCTTGAGCTTGAGGAAAGATTTAGCACTTCTGCTTACCCCTCTTGGCATTCCTGATTAGATGGCTTGATCATGGCATCTGGTTTCCCTTTCCAGGGAAACTATATATCCATTTGGTCAAAATGCTGTCTCTAGGACACACTGGCTGGCATGATATCATCCCCACTGGACTGCTGTGCCTCTACACAACATCAATTCAGAGGAGTCCTATCCTCATATCGAGAAGTGGTCTTAGCTGTTTATAGGGTAAGTAGCTCTCCACTTTTCATCACAAATCCATTGATAAATGATTATTTATTCTGCCAAGATTTCTCACACTTAGCATGTATCTATACTACTCACCTGGAGAGCTTATTAAAACCCAGACTCCTGCCTTTCACCTAATTTTATGCTTCTGTAGATTTAAGATGGAACCAAAGTATCTGCCTTTTTAAATGAACTTACAAGTGATGTTGAGGCTGGTGGACCTAACCTGGAGTAGCTATATGATTTGGCCCAGTGGTTTCCATAGGAGTCATGGGGAGCAATGGTGAATCAGAATAACTTAGAGAATGTTGTAACCTGCCTAGCCATCTTACATATTTTGGGTATGAGTGTTTCTTAGGATTAAAGCCTAAAAAAGAAATGGAGACTCTGGAAAAAGAAATTAACTTGACCTTCTCCTAAGTATTTATCACTCTCTAGCTTGTAATATATTAATTGGCTTGGCAGGTGGGTACTTGTCAGAAAGGTAAACATCCAACACTCCCTATAGTCAAGCAGCCCTGGGGAGTTGCTGGGGAGGGCAGCTGGGGAGGGCAGCTGGGGAGTTGCTGGGGAGAGAGCAGCTGGGGAGGGAGCAGCTGGGGAGCAGCTGGGGAGTTGCTGGGGAGGGCAGCTGGGGAGCAGCTGGGGAGGGCAGCTGGGGAGTTGCTGGGGAGGGAGTTGCAGGGAGAGTTGCTGATGGTGTAGAGAATCTGGGTAGGACAGCAGTTTTCAGGACCCAGATCAGATTGAGGGGAGGGCAAAATTTAACAGAGTGCTCATAATCTTAGTAATCAAGATAATTAATATGTTAATGCATTATATATATTTTAATATATGTTGTTATTGTTGTTGTTGTTAGGTGCCGTCCAGTCGGTATCCAACTCATAGCGACCCTCATAGGGTTTTCAATGGCAGACTGTTTCGGGATTGCCTTGGGAGTGCATTGCCAGGTCCTTCTCCCATATTTTTAATATATATGTATGTATAAAATAAATTTTTGCAAAAGTACGTTGAATAAAGCTTCAAGATTTTAAATAGAGACAGAATCACTATTATGAATTTTCCCTTTTGCTGCAGGTTCTTAATACTGATCCTTTAAAATTTTGATCTTTTTAAAATCAATTATCTTGCATTAATTTTGATTTTTTAAAACCATTTCGTTAAAACAGTATGTTTAATGCTGGGTTTTTTGGAGCCCCCTTAAATTTTATGTTGTCATTCATGTTTGTCTAGTCCAAGCTTTCTAAACTTTGGCTGAATTTTGGAATCACCAGGAGAGATTTTAATATATTCTTATTTGATTAGTCAGGAAGTGAAACGCAGGCTTTGGTATGTACAATGATGGTTGAGAACCACTGAGTTATAACTAACAAAATTTGTTCTTTGGAGATGAGAAATTGTTGGTACATGGCAGTCCAGGAAGTGGCTTGGGACGTGACATAAAATAAGTACAGGTAACTTACTAGAAAAATGACAGTATCAGAAAACTACAGCACCAAGAAGTACTAGTACAAGACTCTGGTTCCTGGAAGGAATTTTATGAGCTACACAAATTTCTAGGTGTGAAGTGTGAAATGTGGTGTAATCTATCAAATTATGATTCAGACTGTAAGATTTGGTCTCAGGAATTGAGATGTTCTGATTGGGTTCTGGAGATGGAAAACAAAATCAACACAGGATTTGATGCTGAGTCACCTAGATAGAGAAAAAAGGATCCTTAAATTTCCTCTGTCAGGTGTAGGCTTTGTGACAGACCTACTTAGAATAGAAGAAGACATTTGGCAATTTTTATAGGAAAAACTGTTGAAATACATTTGTGCTGAAATTTATATATTAGCCAAAGAAAGTTGCTGGCTTTTGATCAACACATGAAAATGATAGAATGTACTAGGCAGGAAGAAAGGGAATAAAGAGGCCTCTGCAGCCATACACTTTCTACCCATTTTCTTCCCAGCCACTTGAGATATGAATATCAATGTAAGTTTTTTCTGAGACAAAGGCCTTGATCTGGCTATCAGTGCTTCCCTGATAGATATCTTTGCAGATAGCATGGTTGCTAAGAGGAAGGAAAAGATTACAAATACTCCTGCATTCAGCCAGGAAGGATGATAAAGATTGTGTGGGAAGTACACTATCCCCAGTAAATGAAAGGGACATTGTTCAGTGGAGCCCGGTCCCTATTGTCCAGTTTCCTAACCTTTTGAAATGTCTGCCTCTGGGCCTATTCCTTCAAAGGCTCGGAGGAGTCCATTAGTCCATTAGTCTGTTAGTCCATTAGCCCATTCCAGGCATAGTCCTCAGGCACAAAATGTTTCTTTCCTGCTCTGAAGGCTCAAACTTTACTATAAAAATCATGCTTGGATTCAGGTCTGCACAGTTGTAGCTCTCCCTATATCCATCCTTCATATCTTGAATATGTAGTATTCTAGAATAAACTTAGTCTATACTCTCTATTATAACTTCTGTGTCAAGTTTAAAATCTTTTATATGCAAACACAAAATGAACCTGGGTATCTACTGCTGCTGGGGAGGTTCTGTTGCTTTGCTGATCTGCTGCCATCTCCCTGGATCTGTGAACTTGCCGGCCCCCATCCCTGATAACAAAAATGCTTTATGTAATGGGATTATGAAGCTGTGTTTTTGCTTATTGTAAAAGGCATGGAGTCTTATTTACTCTGAGAGGTAAAATATGCTAAATAGTAAGATTATCTAATTTGGACACAAACTACTTTTCCTATTTCCCTTCCATATATATTTTTATGTTGCCTAGTGTCCATGTTTGTGGAAAAATGAGATGCTGGGATTTAGCTCACTTGGTAGAGCGCTGCGCTGCAGTCTCTGAGGTCCCGAGTTCAATTCCCAGCACCGCAAAAAATGGGAGAAGGGCCTGGCGATCCACTCCCAAGGCAATCCCGAAACAGTCAGCCATTGAAAACCCTATGAGGGTCGCTATGAGTCGGATACCGACTCGACGGCACCTAACAACAACAACAGTGTCCATGTTTGTGGAAAAATAGGATCTTATATTTAAAAACAAAGCAAAGTGGAACTCAACCTAAAAATATTTTAAAATGGAAATGTACCAATACATACACATAACTTCTTTCCCTCTGATGTGTGTACCATTTTTATCTGGTCACATGAACAGAATGCTTGTGAAGGGTTAACACTGTGAAATTTTCCCCAATGTGTCATTTGATATGCCCTGTCAAATATTAAAGAATATACTTTAAATCAAACTGTCTAATTTCTGAACTCACATTAGCTTTGATTTATCACAAGTTTTATGGAACATTATTTAAACATTTTTGAAAATTCATGCATTTTTAAAAAGTTAGTGTAATGAAGCTGCTGTAAAATTTTATAATAATTGTTGTTGTTGTTGTTTTTACTTTGAGCCAATCATGTTGAGTCTTTACTCTGGCTTTTAGGAATCTTGAATCCAAATTTAAATCCTTACATGAACAGTTGTATAAATATTTACCAGCAAAATAGGTGGGGTTTTTTTTGCCACCAAATCAATCAACATAGTATTTGACTTCCTGTTGTTCTTCTGCCATTATTTCTTAATTATATCATAGATATATGTGTGCATGTACACATAAACACACATCAATATACACGGCTTCATAGAGCTCTTGGACAATGCCAAGAATGAAATATATGTGGATATGTAAGTTTTTGAAAATCAACTTTAATGAAATGTAAGTTATATAGGAAAAGAATTCATTTTGAGTGTACAGTTTTATAAGTTCTAACAAGTATACAAACTTTTGTAGCCTTGTTGAAATTAAAATATGAAAAATATCCATGATCCTAAAATGGTCCTTATCCTTTTTCCCCTTAGTTCTCTACCTCCTGAATAGTTCTATGTTCAAGTAATCATTGTTTAGGTTTCTATTTCTAGATTATGTTTGTCTTCGATGAATTTCATGTAAGTGGAATTATACCATATGCACTCTTATGTGTCTGTCTTCTTTCAATAAGGGTAATTTTAAATATATTCAAGCAATATTTGTTGCTAGAATTACTGCTTTTTATGGCTGTTTAATATTTTAATATATGCATAAATAGATATGTCATATTTTGTTTATACATTTATTTGTTGGTATACATTTATATTAAGGGCTTATTTATTTTTTTGTGGTACTGAGGGTTGGACCCAGGGCCTCGCAATTGCATGCTCTGCAAGTGCTGGACCACTGAGCTGCACCACCAGTCCATTTTATTATTTTTTGAGACAGGGTCTCGCTAAGTTATGCAGACTGCCTCTGGTCTTGAACTTGTGATCCTCCTGCCTCCGCCTCCTGAGCCTCTGGGATTACAGGCATGCGCCACTGCACCCAGCTAAGGGTTTATTTTTTGAAACTCCCATTAATAAACTTTTAATATGCACAAATATATAATGTTTATGGAAATATTTTCTCATTTTTACAATTCTGAGTCTTCTGATCCACCATGATTTACTTCTCCATTTATTTAGTGGTCACTTAGTTTTCTCTTAAGAATGTAATTTTCAAGGGCTGGGGGTGTAGCTCAATGAGAGGTCCTGGGTTTGATCTCCAGTACTGGAAAAAAGAATGTAATTTTTGGTGCATAGATATCAAACATATTTTGATAATATCCCTCAATATTTAATAGTTTTGGTGTAATTGTAAATTGTATCTATGTATATATATATATGCATAGATGTTGTTGTCAGGTCCCATCCAGTTGTGTTCAACTCATAGGGGACCCTCATAGGGTTTTCAATGGCTGATTTTTTCGGGATTGCCTTGGGAGTGGATTGCCACATCCTTCTCCCATTTTTGCCATACTGGGAATTGAACCTGGGACCTCAGAGACTGCAGAGCATTGCTCTACCAACTGAGCTAAATCCCAGGCCCAGATGCATATATATGTCTGTATAATTTTAGTTTCTCATTGTTCATTGCTAGTACATAGAACTTTTGTGTAAAATTGAATAGTAATGGTAAGAATAGGCATTCTTTTCTTGGACTCAATATTAGGTGAAAAGAATCTGGTATTTTATCGTAAGTACAATGCTGTTAACTTTTACTCAGATGTCCCCTTTTAAGCCAGGGAAGTTCTTTTTTCTTTTTTTGTTGAATGTTTTTACTTACGAATTGGTATAAGTTTTTTTTCAATTTATATTTCTGTATCTATAGATACACTTATGTTTTTATTTTTTACTCTAGTAATGTAGTAAGTTGCATTGATTGAATTTCAGTGCATTCTTGGATATACTGCTAGATTTGCTGATTTTCTTTTTAGTACTGGAGATTGAACCCAGGGCTTCACACATGATGGTGCTCTACCACTGAACTACATCCCTAAGTCTTTCTGATATTTTAAGAAATTTTGCATCTGTATTCATGAGTCATGTTGATCTAATTTTCTTTTCTTGTAGTATCTTGTCTAGTTTTTGTAACAGGAAAACACTGGCCTGATAAAATAATTGGAAACCCTTCTTACTCTAGATTTTGAAATTTTTTTATTGGGTATTATTTTCTCTGATACAATTAAACAGTAAAGTCATCTGAGCATTGAATTTCCTTTGTTAGAAAATTTTAGATTATGAATGCAATTCCTTTAGTAGATATGGAGCTATTCATGTCTATTTTTCTTTATCATTTTATTATTGGCAAATATTAATTACATAGAGTAGTCAGTTTCATTGAGAAAATTTCACACATTCCCACAATATATTTTCAGATTTTTTCAAGTAGTTTTGAGTATTGGTGTCTTTAAATAAATTTCTCTAATTTATCTAACGTTGCCTATTTTATTCACATTAAAGTTTTATGATTTTTATGTACTGTCTTTTTAGTATCTGTAGGATCAATAGTGATGTTCACTTTAATTTTTACTATTGTCAATTTGTGTAGCCTCCCTTTTTGCTAGGTAATGTAGCTAGGAGTTTACCTATTTTATCAAAGTTTGCAAATAATAGCTCTCAGTCTCATTGTTTTTTCTATTTTTTTCTTTACTTCCAATTTCAAAGGAATTTAGTATTAACTTTATTAGTCTTCTTTGTAGTTTGCTTTCAATTTGTTTCTTACAGTGGAAGCTTAGATGACTGATTTTAGAACTCTGTTTTTAGTGTAAGCATGTAGAAGTATAACTTTCTCTCTCAACATTGTTTTAGTTGAATTCCATTAATTTTGACACATTATGCTTTTATTATCATTCAGATCACTATATTTTTCTAGCTTTTCTTTTGTATCATTTTAAGACTTTAGAAGTGTGCTACTTAATTTCCATATATTTGTAGATTTTCTCGATATGTTTTCATTATTAGTTTCGACTTCATTTCCATTGTGGCCAGAAAGCATATGTTGCATGATTTCAATTCTTTTTAATTTATTGGGACTTACTTTATGGACTGTCACATAGTTTATCTTTGTGAAGATTTCACATGTTTGGCTCTGGTTCAGGGGAGTGTTCTATAAGTATTGATTAGTTCGGGGTGGTTGATAGTCCCGAGTATTCTATATTCCTATTGATTTTTCTGTCTACTTGTTCTATCAATTTCTGAGATATAGTGCAGAAGTATGTACAAAGACAATTGTGAGTTTTCCTATTTCTTCTGTTTCTGGCAATTTGTGAATCATGCATTTTCAAGATATGTTATTTTGTGTCTCCTTGGTGATGTGGCAAACAGGATCTCTACAGAGATGTGTCTTAACCAAACCACCAACAAGCTCATTGGATAGAGAAAGATTTTGATAACTTAGATATCACTTTAAAGGCATTAAGTAGTTTCTCAAGCAAGTTTGATAATACCAGTTTTATTTTGCACAATCCTGCTATGTTTATGTTGTTGTTGTTGTTAGGTGCTGTCGAGTGAGTCCAACTCATAGCAACCCTATGTACAATAGGTGAGACCTATTGTCAGTGCTTTTCTGCTATTCATAGAGTTTTCAATGGTGGATTGATTTTTGGGAGTGGGTTGCCCATCCTTCTCCCAAGCCTACCGTACCTGGTGTTCCCAGGTGGTGTCCTATCCCAGTACTAAGGAGCCCCAACCCTGCTTAGCTTCCGAGATCTGAGGGGATTGGATGCCACAGTGCTATGGCTGCAGACCTGTGTTTATATAGTTATGAATATATTATGCTTTTATTACACACTAGGTCCCTACTGAGTATGTGATATGTATGCATGATATATCATTTACTCATTATAGCTATTTATGAATTATGTTAAGTCTATCATTTAGGAAATCAGTTCACTTATTTATACAACAAACTTATACTGTAACAAACTGTCTTTATTTGGTATGTTGTCACAAGTAGTATCTTAAGACAAAAAGGACAATACAGAATATTAAGGTCAGACATTTTAAAGGAAAGGAAAGGAAGATTGTAGTTGTGAGTAAAATTTAGTCACTTAAATTTTAGGCTGTTAATATGAGCTGCATATTTGGTGTTACTAATAAGATCATCCCAGCAGTGAGGTGCAGAATGGACCATGTTTCCATGTGGAAGTGTTTCTGACAATTCCATAGGTGGTCCAACGTTTGGAGAAAGTGGGTGGTGTGAAGGCTTATGAGGAGTGATTGGGGCATGAAATGGTGGTTTATTTGAAGTAGGTAATCATGATCTACCAAATATAGAAATATTGTACTTTAGAAAATCAAAGGCCACTTTCATATTAGAGATATTAAAATAAAATATAATGTAGGACGAATTTTCACTTTGTGAAATTTTTGTCATAATTTCCTCTAAATGCCTATAACAATATATTTCTGAAATATTTTATTATACTTTTCTTTTAAACTTTCTAACCTATTAACAAAGGCCCTGTGGAAAAAAAATGGCAGGGAAGAAGTATGGTAAATGAATTATGAGACAACATTACAGAGTGATTTCTCACCTTCAGTATGACAGTTACCTGTTTGCCATTCACACTGGTTAAGTGTTTATTGAATACCAATTATTAGACAGGTGTGAAATGCTGTAGCTATACATGTAAATATGAAAATCACAGAGGGGTCCCTAGCCTGGCACGGGTAACAAATCAACTGCCAGTTTAAATGTAGTATGTCAGCTGCTATTACTGAGGAATGCATACATTTTTAAGGGAGTACAAGGCTAGAAATGACTAATTCTGTGTTGAGTGGTGTGGTGTAATTTCATTAGACCAGGGAGAAGGTCCACAAGACTCAGATGTAATAGAAAAAATAAACAAACCAAGCAACAGAGAGCTGGACAAATAGCTCCTAAGAGTATAAGGATGATGTCATAAATAGCAAATTCTCAGAAGAAAGAAATAGGTGCCTGGTCTTTCTGTAAGGATGTACTATAGGGAGCTCTGCTCCATAGTTGTGAGGGGTAATCTTGGTTGTCAATTAGATTGGCTCGAGAAACACCTAGGAGATTAGTAAAGCACACCTCTGAGCGTGTCAGTGAGAGTGTTTCCAGAGACCATGAGGGCACAGACCTACTCAATGGTTGGACTGATGGACACAAAATTTGAATAGACTATTGGAAGATGGTAAAACTGTAGCAGGTGGGGCCTGGTTGAAGGAAGTAGGCCACTGTGGGTATGTCCTTGTGGGCTATATATTGCTCTGGTCCCTTCGTGTTGCTGCTTTGCTCAGCTTTGTGGCTGTCATGAGTTGTGCATCCTTGTTTTACTACACTCTCTCTGCCATGATGGACTGAAACCTGTAAACCTAGGAGCTAAACTAAATCCTTACTCCTTTTGTTAGGTGCCCGGAGTCATGTCTGACTTACAGTGACCCTGATAGGGTTTTCAATGGCTGATTGTTTGGGAATTGCTTTGAGAGTAGATTGCCACATTGCTCTGTTTTTGTGGTGCTGGTCATTGAATCAGGGTCCTCAGAAAGTGCTGAGCAGTGTTCTCTACAAACTGAGCTAACCTCTAGCTCTGTAAGTCTCACTAATACAACAGCCCACCAGATGTCTGATTCCTTTCTGGGCCTAAGTCTGTGATGCAAAGACTATGCTAACCTTATGGTTCTTCACGCAGACTGACTAATCTTTAGTCCCAATTCATTTACTGTCCACATGGCTTTGGGAAGTCATTTAATTTCTCTGTGCCTTAATTTCTTCACCTGTAAAATGGTAATAGCAATATTTATCTCTTAAAGTTTTGTGGTTATTTTTTAACATTAAATTTAAAAAATCTGAGTTAAGATGATTGGAACTATGCTCAAAGATGTACTAAGTAAATATTAACGGCAGAGTTAGAGTAGAAGAAAAAAGACTGGTTTCTGATTCTACTGATTTTTGAGGTGTGGGATGAGCTAGTAACTTACTGGGTTCAAGAAATAGCAGGGCTCCCTATAGGAAGATACTCATTTGTACAGCCAAGAATTGACAGAAAAAAGAGAATTCAAGTCTTAATGGTAAAGAGCATAGATGATACAGTTTTTTTTTTTCTGAATAAATCCTTGAAGTATCTCAACCAGGGTAGAATGTTGCTTTTTAATGACTCCTTCTACATAAAATTATATAGTTCTTTTGTCCATTCCAAAGTAAACCAATTCGTTTACCAAGTTCTATCAAAATGAGTATGTAAAAAGAGAACAGAATTAATAAGCATTGCTATTTTCAAACTGGAGGCTGACAGCCAATGTTTGGTTGTAAAATCAATTTGTTTCCATGAGAAATGTTTTTCTAAATTCCAGAAAGTATGATTAGTATTTCAGACATTTCTAGCATTACTATTGAATATAAGTAATAACATAGTAGCTAACATTGATCATGCCTGCAGCCATAGCATTGTGGCGTCCAATCCTGTCAGATCTCAGAAGCTAATCAGGGTTGGGCCTGGTTAGTACTTCGATGAGAGACTTCCTGGGAACACCAGATACTGTAGGCTTGGGAGAAGGAACTGGCAACTCACTCCCAAAAATCAGTCTGCCACTGAAAACCCTATGAATAGCAAAGAAGCACTGACAATAATGTCTCACCTGTTGTACATAGGGTTGCTATGAGTCAGACACCGACTCAATGGCACCTAACAACAACAACAACAACAAAACATTGTTCATAGTACCCAACACTGTTCTAAGAACTTAATTCTCCTAACAAGAGATAGGTCTTATTACCAGAATAAATTTGCAAGTGAAGCAACCAAGTGTTTCAAAAACTTCTCTAAGGTGAGAGAGTTGATGCAAACCTGGATGTCTGGCTCTAAAGGGGTTAGGTACATGGTTATAATGTCAATTGCATATCTCATTATGGGTCTGGGGCAAATGAGTTTGAAAAATGCTCTGAGGAAGAGAAGATGTGCTACTCCCACATCCCTTGTGTCCCTATGCAAGTGCACCGCCTTTGCAGACCTTCAGCCGGCTTGGCATGCATAGCTGGTATCAGTGTTCAGGTTACTTCGGAGTTTTAGCCAAACTGTTTCATCAATTTAAGAATGAAAGAGGGATGTAAATGCACATACGAGAATAAAATATCAAAGTCTTAAAGGCCATGCTTTTAGCGAGAGAAAATGGTGGACTGTTAGGTTCTGCCAACCATAAAATATTCAGTTAGTATCATTCACAAAACATTTTGTAGATAATAAACATTACAGTGCCTCTGCATATTCCAAGAACTGGAGAGAGCAATGATAAATAAAACAAAGTCCTTTGTTTGCATGTAATTCATAGTCCTATAGGAGGGATAAGCAAACACAAAATGAGTTACAATAAAACCTGGTATGCCCGATGCGGTGGCCTACACCTGTAATCTCAGCAATGTGGGAAGCAGAGGCAGGAGGATAAGAGGCTCAAGACAAGAGGTAGCCAGTGTAACTTAGCGAGATCCTGCCTCAAGGTGAATAATAAAAAGTGGGTTGGGGATGCAGCCCATTGGTAGAGCATTTGCAAAGTATGTGCATGGTGCTGGGTTCAATCACCAAGGACTATGTGAGAGCAAGTGTAAATTCAGTGACAGAAATATAAGAAATGTAGTGCACTCTTCAGATATACATAAAAGTGACCATCATCTTGGCCTGGAAGATCAGAAAAGGTGAGGTGGGGGGGCAAAATTTTGACCTAAATCTTGAGGGAAGAAAGAGGAAGGGTGTATTTCAAGCTGAGAGAAGAGAGCATGTAACAAATTAAAGGAGGGAGGAAGTAGAGCTTGTTTACAGAACTATGGCTTATTCCAATCTGCTTGTCACTACCATGTTTCCTAGTGATGAGAATGTCTTTAGAGATAAACGATTTATATTTTTCTACAATATCTGACTAACTGAAGACATGCTTAATGTTGCCAAAGTAGATGCTTTCCCCTAGACTCTGTTGAGTATGTGTGATTGAATGCTATTATAGCTGGGAAAAGAATATGTCTAAAATATTATGCCTATCCTTAATAAATTCTAACCAAAATGGCTTACCTAAGGGGTTAGTGCATTTCAAAGGTTGAAACACTTTCAATTGATTGATTTACTGCTCTCCAGGAGAGATGCTGAGGGCAGCAACTTTAAACTCGCTTCTCTTGATTCAATTAGATTATGTCAAGTGTTTGCCACTTCCCCAGGGCAGAACAAGCCATGAAAATATTTTCTCCTCAGTCTAGACATATGCTTTTAACAGCATGTTTCAGCAAGTAATGTCAACTCTCAGCAATCAGAGTTTAGTGTAATGTGTCATTTTTAAAAAGCAATTGATTCTATGCTTGGAAAAGCAGGGAAGACAAGCTATGATACTGGTATGTGTAATGGAAACAAAGACCTAGAGCATCCCATCAAATTTGTTGTTGTTATTGCTAGGTGCTGTGGAGTTGGGTCCAATTCATAGTGTCCCTATGTATAACAGAACAAAACACTCCCTGACACTGCCACATACAAAATCTTTTTTATGTTTAAGCCCATTACAGCAGTCACGGTGTGTCTTCTCATTTTGAATCTTGCCACATCAGCAAAAGGAGGTCCCAGGAGCTTTACTCTATTCTCATCATTAAGATCAACTCTACTTTAAGAAGGCAACTCTTCCCCAGTCATTTCTTGAATGCCTTCTAGCCGGGGGGGAGAGGGGCTCATTTTCCAGCATTATTTTTGACAGTACTTCTCTGATAATCATAGGGTTTTCAATGGCTAATTGTTCAGGGAGTAGGCTGCCAGGTCCTTCTCCCTAGTCTCTCTTAGTCTGGAAGCTCAGTTAAAACCTGTCCAACATGGGTGGCTTTGTTGTTGTTGTTAGGTGCCGTCGAGTCGAGTCCGACTCATAGCGTGGCCCTACTGGTATCTAAAATATCAGTGGCATAGCTTTCAGCATCACAGCAACATGGAAGTCCCCACAGCATGACAAGCTGACAGACAGGAGGGGGATCAAATCTTGAGTGCCACATAAATCACCTGGATGATCCTGGGAAATTTAATTCTCTGTGGCTCAGTTTCCTCATTTATAAAAGAAACATGTCAGAATGATTGACATGTTCTAATGTCAAATGTTTGATTTTAAGGTCATTTTAGGCTCTTTTTGAGAGCCAAAGAGAAAAGATGTTTAAGGTTCAGGTGGCTCAGAATCATGCTAGAATATATCTCCTACCTCATTATCTTGAGGGAAGCAAAATGGAAGGCAGTAGTATTTTCCCTGGACAGACAAAACTACATTCTGAAGTTAAATCAACTGGTTTTGCATCTGAATTTTCATCACATTTGTAAAACTGCACTGCCTGTTTCCTGGATGCCTAAAAGGCAGCTCTATTTGAACTCCATTACACTATTTTTACTTCCATTGTGGAAAATTGCCCAGGCTTTGTGCATTAAAAGCTTAACACCACTAGCTAGTGTCTGTGAAGGCAAAGAATTGCATTGAAGGAACAGAAGAAGAAAAACTCACATGATGTCAAAGAACCAAGCTCTTGAAGACCTTTAAGTCCCTGTACACATGCAGATGAGTCCCCTGAGAATAAAGTCATGATATTTACCCATTTGCTTCCGGCTCTCACTGAATGCATATTAATTCAAGAGAAAATTCAGAGCTTTACCAGTCTAACAATGTATATTCTATGATCATTTTGTTTTAAGTTCACATCTTTTATTGGTTAACCACTTAATTGTGGTTAAGAAGATGTTGACTCCTGCTCCTGTACTGTTGCTATAGTGATTCCTGAGAGATAAAAGCCAGGCATGAAGTATTCAGGTGATATTTTTATCAAACTAATGTTTAAATTAAATGTGGATTTTAATTTATTTATTAAAATATTTGAAATCTGTTTATCTGGGAAGTGAAGCACTATTTTCCCAATTACATTTGCCTTTTTCCCTTTGATTACTGCTTTATACACATGGGTATCTTCAGCAATAATGACTCACTTGCATGTGTCATTCTCAGTGAGAACTGCTGAACCAATATCATCAAGGGGAGCCAGAGAATTTGGAATGTCCTCCTCAGCCCCATGCTTATTATTGCATAGATTAGGCACTGGAAACCTTTTTCTGTAATAATCCAGAGAAGGAGAAATATGTTTTGCAGCTTTGCAAGCCATACCATCTGTTATCACTTCTCAGTTTTGCCATTGTAGCATAAAGGCAGTCATAGACAATACATACCTAAATAAACCCAGCTGTGTTTTAATAAAATTTAAATTATGAACAATGAAATTTGAATCTCATATTATTTTCGTGAGTTGCAAAATTTTACTCTTATGAGTTTTCCCTCAACTGATACTATGAAAACTATTATTAGCCCATGGACCACTAAAGTAACAGGGCTGATGTGACCAGCAGGCTGCTGTTTGTAGACCTCTGGCATAGAATGTTAAGAGAATGGAATTTGTGGTCTGATTGTCTCTTTTGGAAACCTAGACATTTCCTTTCTACTTGTTTTATCTTGGGCAATCAATTTCTCAGTATCTTGGTTTCTTGTGCACAATGAAGTTGGTAACAATATATATTTAATGAGTTTTTTGAGAGTTAAATAAGGGGATATACACAGATTAGAATTGTTCTTAACATAGTGTGCTCACTTTGTTAATCTTAGCCATTCTTACTGGAGTGAGATGGAATCTTAGGGTTGTTTTCAACTGCACTTCCCTAGTAACTAGGGATATTAAGCATTTTTTCATGGGCTTATTAGCCATTCATACTTCTTTATTTGAGAACTGTCTGTTCAGTTCTATTGTCCACTTATTTATTGAGCTGTTTGTTGTCTTGGTATTTGATTTCTTGAGGTCTTTGTATATTGTAGAAACTAGTTCACTGTCCAATGTATAGAATGCCAGGAATTTCTCCCATTCTGTGGGCTCTCCATTTACTCTGTTGATTGCTTCCTTTTATGTACAGAAGCTTTTAAGTTTCATATAATCCCATTTGTTGATTCTTGGTGCAGTTTCCTGGGCAATTGGAGTCAGGTTAAGGAAAAATTTTGCCTATGCCTATGTGTTGGAACTTATACCCTAGCTTTTCTTCTAGTAGTTTTAAGGTTTCCCTTTTTGTGTTGAGGTCTCTTATTCAGTTTGAGTTGATTATCATATAGATTGACAGATATGGATCTATTTTCAGTTGCTGCAAATGATTATCCAATTTTCTCAGCATCATTTGTTGAAGAGGCTGTCTTCTCTCCATTGAACATCCTTAGCCTCTTTGTCAAAAATCAGGAGGCTGTAGGTGTGTAGGTGTATCTCTGAGTCTTCAATTCTCTTCCATTGATCTTCAAGCTTACTTTTTGTTTTTGCAAATACCCAGCAGTTTTTACCACTATGACCCGGTACTATAGTTTAAAGTCATGAATTGTGATGTCTCGTGCGCTATTTTTACTGCTTAGTATTATTTTGGTGATATGTGTTCTTTTGTGCTTCCATATGAGTTTTAGGATTTTTTTTCTATTTCTGCAAAGTCTGTTATTAGAAATTTTATGGGGATTGCATTAAATCTGTAATTGCTTTTGGTAATACAGCCATTTTCAAAATATTAATTCTTCTGATCCATGAGCATAGGAGTTCCCTCCATTTCTAGTGTCTTCTGCTATTTCTTTGTTTAAGGATTTCAAATTTTCCTTGTAAAGTTCTTTTGGGTCTTTGTTTGGTTTGACTTTGAAATACTTCATTGTATGGAAAAAAATTGTGTTTTTTATTTATAATGGATTATTATTCAGCAATAAAGAAGAAAGAAATTATACCATTTGCAGCAAACTGTATGGAACTAGAGACCATCATCTTAAGTGAGCAAATACAGTCTTTTGTGGCAGTCACTCATATGTGGGAGCTAAACCTAACTTAAGGGGAACAAAGCTATATACATGTAGATATATAAAATGATAAATCATATTTATGAAGAGAAAATATAGGCAAATCTGAAAGAAGAGGGGAGAGAATCAGTAGTGGGAAGCAGAGGCTGAGGAAGGGGAGACACAGAGGAGAAGTAAAGTAGAGGGCCAAAGGGGGAGAGGGTTACCTCAAAATATGTGATGCAACTTTACGAATATGTGTGAATTATGGTTATATAAAATACATTGTTGATGAATGTCCAAGTAAAATGATGTTATAGTTGAATAATGAACATCGTAAAAGTCTTATTACTTTGTATTCCACCAACATTTATAAATTTAAAAAAGATGATAAAAGAAGCAAAAACAAAAACCAGTGTGCTCAAAAATAAGAGTCATTATGAGCCACAGAGGTCCTCAGTGCACTATGTGAGATATTTGACCATTGTGAACTAACTGAAGTAGCAAGATTTGATGTCCATGGAAAGAGCCAGTGAAACTTAGAGTGAGGATGTAACCACCTTTCCTGTCTTCTGCAGTCAGTAAAGCAGCACAGACCTCTATCTACCCACCTTCCCCTGGCCACTTCTCCTGGCCACCATCTATGTCCCACTAATAATGAATGATTCCTTGTGGAAACAGCTATTTGTTATCTGCATGCCAGTGCCTTCTGTCCCACAAAATTTAATCACTTTTATTTACCTTCCACTGCAGTTTCTAAGTGTTGACACAGGGATTTCAGGATTCGTCTCATCATTTCCACATCTTATGATGGCTATTTTTCATACCTCATAAACCCAGAGAGGCAAATTTTTGCTGAACATTATGCAGCTAGTTGGGCAGCAGAGAACTGCCCTGTCAGAGTTGTCAATAAAAATACAAAGATTTTTTTAAATGATACTTTTTTTAATCTCCTCATTTAACAGTTCCTAGTTATTTATGACTCCTGTTTCTTTAGCAGAGTTTGGAGCTGAAGAGTGCAGAAGATAGAGGATAGGAATGTTCTATTTGGGAGGAAGTTGGCAAACACCTAGAGGCTATCCTACTAATATTTACCTTATTTTTTGTATTTAATTGATTTATAATCTTCTAAATCAGTATTCCAAAGAAAAGCCAAAGCAAAATCTTGATTTAATCTTTTTTAAGAGATAAAAGCCACAAAGAGGAATTTTGCACCAAAATATTATCTTTAACTTAGGGAACCTAGACATTAATTTGGAGAATTTCAAAATGATTTCTAACTTCTTAAAAATGGCATCCAACAGTTTCTGAAACTGGTGATTTTCATAGAGTATACTTATGAAAAAATTCATAGATAGGTATTTTTTAGGAGTTATGTTGTAATTAGTTCAGTTTTTTCTGAAATTCCTTTATTCAAAACATGAAGGCATGAGTGGTGAAGTCAATTCTAGTCTTGGCCCCAATATTTATTAACTCTGTGACTTTGGGTTTAGTTATTCATATCTTCTTTACTCCATTTCTTCCTAAGTAAGAAATAAGAACATAATAATTATATTCACACCATAGACTTATAAAAATGCAAATAATAGCAGATATAATACTCTTAGAATGATGCACATGCATATGCAATAAATGTTATTGTTGTTAGGTGCCCTTGAGTTGGTGTCCAACTCATAATGACCCTATGTACAATAGGCGAAACGCTATTGGCAGTGCTTCTCTGTTATTCATAGGGTTTTCAATGGCAAATTGATTTTTGGGAGTGGGTTGCCAGGTCTTTCTCCCAAGCCTACAGTATCTGGGGTTTCCAGGCAGTCTCCCATCCAAGTACTAACCAGGCCTGATCCTACTTAGCTTCTGAGATCTGATGGTATTGAACACCACAGTGCTATGGCTGCAGGCTCAATAAATGTTACTTTGTTAATTATTTATTCAGCCATGAGTTCATGTGTCCCTATAATGCACAAACTTTAGTCACTCTCATCTATTAGCTGTGTGTCCTTGGAGAAGTTGCTTACTCTTCCTGAGACTCAGGCTGCTCATCTGTAATGGTGGGATAAAAACAGTACTTACCTAGTGGTGTTGGTGTGAAGAGAAAATGTGATAATACATTAAAAGCATTTAAATCAAGGCCTGACACATAGTGACTGTTCAGTGTTAATTATCATATTTTTAGTTTTCCAAGGGTAAGTTTTGGGTATTTTGAAACACAATTATTGTCCAATCATAAACTGATGAGACCATGAGAAAGTCAATTATTGTAAGAGTGTGGTAATTTTGATGACAGAAGTATATACAAACAATGCTTAGTTGAAGTTGGTAACCCCTAGCTCATTTTCTCCTAAAACCAGTATTACTGGGATGCTATTAGTTTGAAAGGGCTGGGATTTAGCTCAGTTGGTACAGCACCGCTCTGCTGTCTCTGAGGTCCCGAGTTCAATTCCCAGCACCGCAAAAATGGGAGAAGGACCTGGCAACCCACTCCCAAGGCAATCCCGAAACAATCTGCCATTGAAAACTCTATGAGGGTCGCTATGAGTTGGATACCGACTCGACGGCACCTAACAACAGCAACAATTAGTTTGAATGTAGATCCATAATATTCTAACCAAAAATAGAAGGCCGTTAAACTTGACAGCAGAGAGAGGCTATGAGGTCCAGAGGAAAGTAATGGGAGTCAACACACACCTTTCCTCTGCTATTTACAATTTAAGATGCTGTGTCTTACAGGCTCTGTTTCCTTCTTTGTAAAATCAGTATGAACTTACCTGACTGTATGATTACTGGGAGTAAATATTCATTCTGTGCCTGGCACATGGGAGGTACAGAATCATGTAATAAAAGTAATTATCTGTTGATTTAAATAAGGCTTTATAATCTGGCCTCTAAAGACAAAATTTCAATGTTACTAGTTGAACTTCAATGTTACTAGCTCTAAACTTATGAAGGGTCAAAAAATACAAATGACTATTGGGGAGAGAAAATAATTTAGTTCACAGGAAAAAATCATTAAAATTGACAGAGGAATTATTAATTTTTAAAAAAATAATACAATTATTGTAACAAATTGTGCTGGTATAACTAGATATCCACATGCAAAAAACAAAACAAACAAACAAACAAAAAACTAAACACAGACCTTACACCTTTCACAAAATTCACTCAAAATGTATTATAGACCTAAATGTAAAATGCAGAACTATAAAACCTGGAAGGTAAAGTAGGAGAAAATCTAGATGACCTTAGGTTCAGTGATAACTTTTTAAATTACAGCGGGATGATCTGTGAAAGAAAGGACTGATAAGCTACACTTCATTAAAAGTAAACATTTCTGCTTTACAAAACATACTACCAAGAGAATGAGAAGCTAAGCCACAGAAAGGGAGAGAATATTTGGAAAAGATATATTTGGTGAAGGGCTGCTGTCCAAAATAAACAAAAAACTCTTAAAACTCAACAATAAGAAACACAAACCATCCAATTAAAGGTAGGCTAAAGATGAGTGTGGGCTGGGATTTAGCTCAGTTGGTAGAGTGCTGTTCTGCAGTCTCTGAGGTCCCGCATTCAGTTCCCAGCACTATAAAAAATGGGAGAAGGACATGGCAATCTCTCCTGAGGAAGTCTCAAAATAATCAGCCATTGAAAACCCTATAAGGGTCTCAATAAGTCAGACACGACTTGAGGGCACCTAACAACAACAACATACCACTGTGGCGTCCAATTTGGATTCCTTCAGATCCTGGGAGCTAAGCAGGATCGGGCCTGGTAAGTACTTGGATGGGAGACCGCCTGGGAATACCAGGTGCTGTAGGCCTGGGTGAAGGACTTGGCAACCCACTCCCAAAAACAATCTGCCATTAAAAACCCTATAAATAGCAGAGAAACAGTAAAAATACTGTTTCACCTGTTCTACATAGGGTCCTTATGAGTTGGACACTCGACAGCACCTAACAGCAACAACGTCACTTAATAACTTCACTTCTAAGATGAGTAGACACCTCACCAGAGAAGGTACAGAGTGTTGACAAATAAGCATATATAAAGATACTCTACATCATATGTCATCAGGGAAATGAAAATTAAAACAGCAATGAGATGCTAGTTCACACCTATTAGAATGACCAAAATTGAAAAAAACAGAAACACCAAGTGCTGTAGAAGGTATGGAGCAATAAGAACTTTCATTCATGGTCAACAGGAATGTAAAATGATTTGGCTACTTTGGGAGACACAGTTTGGCAATTATTTCATCCTCCTTCTCCTCCTCCTCCTCCTCCTCCTCCTCCTCCTTCCTCTTCTCCTTGTCCTCCTCCTCCTCTTCCTTCTCTTCCTTTTCCTCTTCCTCCTCCTACATATGTTCTCACTATGTAGCCCAGTCCATCTTCAAAGTTGCAATCTTTTTGCCTCGGACCTCCCAAGTCCGAGGATTACAGTTATACACCACCATGCCTGACTTGGTTTCTTACAAAACTGTGCATATTCTTACTAAATGATTCAGTAATTGTGTTCCTTGGTATTCACCCAAAGGAACTGAATACTCACCCCCACAAAAGAAGTTGCACATACAACTGCCAAATGTCAGAGGCAACCAACATGTATTTCAGTAGATGAATGAATGAATGAATTATGGTACATCAAGACAATGAAATATTTGCCATTGTAAAAAGAAATGAGCTATTAGGCCATGAAAAAATATAGAGAAAAATAAAATGCATAGTACTAAATGAAGAAAGCCAATCTGAAAAGGTTACATACTATATGATTCCAACTATATGACATTCTGGAAAGGTTGAAACTGTGAAAGAAGTAAAATGATCAGTGACTGCCAAAGATTTGGGTATGAGGGACAAAATCTTTGAGTCTAGGGGAGTGACCAATAGTTGAAGCAGATTTAGGGCAGAAAAAATACTATGTATGATACTGTAATTTTGGATATATGACATTATGCATTAGTCTATAGAATATATAACACCAAGAATGAACCTTAATGTAAACTACGGATTCTAGGTGATAATGACATGAAATATAGCCTTATCAATTACAACAAATTCACCACTTTGGGGAGGAAAGGAAAGTTTTTTTTTTTTTTTTTTTTTTTTTCGGTACTGGGGGTTGAACCCAGGGCCTCGCACTTGTATGCTCTGCAAGTGCTGGACCACTGAAGTGCACACCCAGCCCATTTAAAAAACATTTTTTTTTTGAGACAGGATCTTGCTAAATTATGCAGACTGCCTCTGGTCTCGAACTTGCGACCCTCCTGCCTCTGCCTCCCAAGCCGCAGGGATTACAGGCGTGCGCCACTGTGCCCGGCTTTTTTTTTTTTTTTTTTTTTTTTTTTTTTTTTTTTTACTTTTTTGAGACAGGGTCTTGAGAAGTTACTTAGACTACCTCTGGTCTCGAATTTGCGATCCTCTTACCTTCGCCTCCCCAGCCACTGGGATTACAGGTGTGAGCCACAGCACCCAGCTGGAAAGGGTGTTGTTAATGGAAGAAGCTATGCATATGTGGGGCAGGGATAAGAGAGAAATCTCTGCAGCACAGTGGGGTGATTTGGGCTCACCTCTGATGTGACTGGGATCCGGATATATGTGTGCCCAAATTTCTGTGGAGTTCGCGCGCTCGTAGGCCTGACCCGCCGCAGCAGAAGGGAGGGGAGCCAGGGGCGGGGTGCGCCGCGGAGAAAGAGATCCCCAGCCGCGCGCCAGGATGGGAAAAAATCTTCGCATTTTATACATCTGACAAAGGTCTAATTACTAGAATTTATAAAGAACTCAAGAAAAAAAAAACCCAAAAACCAAACAACCCAATACACAAATGGGCAAAGGAACTGAGTAGACAGTTCTCAAATGAAGAGGTCCATAAAGCCATGAAACACATGAAAAAGTGCTCAATATCCCTAGCCATT